>JAKUCM010000109.1:0-20507 GCA_023374145.1 Lepidium sativum | reverse complement strand
GATTTCAAAATTTCTTTAAGCATCTTAGCAGATTTCTTGATATGCCAATTTCTACCTCTTAGATATCTCAAAACCGCAACATAATAGTTTCTCTAGCAATAGTCCTAATCAACAACTTCCTCAGTTCCTCCATCTAAAAGTCAATTAACAACAAAAATGGAAGTCTTTCACAGATCTAATTAGTAATTCAATCTCTAAAACACACAATGATTGGAGATTGTCTTTACTTGCTATACTCCAATAAGAACATGCAAATTATAAATATAATACTTTGTGATAAAAAATATGATATAAGAGGTAGGTGAGCAAAAATCATTGGTCTTTTCTTTCTCAGCTTTAATATTATTCTGCAACTTCAGTTTATACTTTTTCTATCTCTTTTAGCTCTAGCAACACTACCTACCTCCAAGAACCAAAAATCCATAAGCACACTATCACACAGGGTAAAAGCTTTAAGTGATTTGTAGAGGAAAATACACCTACAAGAACAAATAAATTCAGGCATTCTCTTTGCCAACTCCTTTAACATTACCTTCATTGCATATCGGATTGAGCAAGTTTTAACTTGTTTTCCATTGGGTATATATGATTTTTCATAAACTTCAAATAGAGGACAAGTATTTTATATATTTTAAGTAAGAGAATGCAAAATGATTTGAAACTAATACCAATATCCACCAACACTAAATAACGATATATTTTGTGCTTAATCTCAATTTGTGCAATTGATCATCAAAGAAGTCAAAACTTGCTCCCCTACAGTCTCTTCACATATATGAAGGCCCATGCATTTTCTAAACACCTAGGGAACAATTAGAGATCAGTAAACTTCACGGAAAAGAAATATGGTTTGATTTAGTTATATAAAAAGAGATTTTAAGATAAGTAATTATCTCACAACCCGCATGAACCAATTTTTGAAGAGAAAAGTCATCTTCCGTAGAAACTTCCAAAATTTGGTCGGAGAAGTGTTAGTAGGATTAGAAGCTTCCGTAAGAATGATAGAATTGTCATCTTCTTATTCCAGATGTCGTTTTCTTGTTTTCAAACATGTGAGAGTGAACATGATGTTGCCTTGTTCCAGATGTTGTCGAACCGTGTACACCTTCTTGAGCCTTCTACAACACACGATCTATTGAACCAAAATATAAGCTCTGATTAATTTTTCATCAAAGAGGATTTTCTTTCGTCATACTTTGCTGAGAATGATAGGGGTTCTCCTTCATTATTTATCCTTCTAAATATATTAAAATAGGGTTTCATTTTTAGAAGAGAAGAGGAGAAGAAGAAGAAGAAGAAGATGATGTGGAAACTAATATGAATGATGAATCTGCATTTGTATTTGACATTTGTTCCTTCAAAACCACAATCAAATCAAAAAGAGAGAAGTTAAAAGAGTAAAAAATAGAACCTGCTCAACTTTGTTACACTTAAAGTTGGGGCTTGAATCGACAATTTTCATGGTGACACTGTCACCAGTCTCCAATTTGTGAGAGAACTGGACTTTAGCGTAGGAGAAACATAAGAGTCATTACCTTTTATCTTAAAAAAAAAGGGAAATAGAAGAGTCACGATTGTTGAAAGCAAAAGGTTTGATATTGTAGAAGTGGAATCATGTGATGAGTTGGATTGATCAAGCAATTTGATTGGTCTTTTTTAGATGAGGTGCCATGCTGAGTTGTCGATACCAGAAGAGACAACCCTGTTTTTATATATATAATTGAGAAAAGAAAGAAAAAACTATAAAACGTTAAGAGGTTTCATGAAGGAAAAATTAGGCATGGGCACTTGGGTAGCCGGACCTGGGTCAGGTTTTTTAGGGTTTCAGGTATTTCGGATTTACCTACATAAGATCCGTTCGGCTATTTTCGCATGTTCAGATATTAAATTTCGGGTTCAGATATCAAATTTCGGATCGGGTTCGGATTATCTGAATTTTTAACTAATTTTTTAATCAAAATATTTTCAAAAAACAGTTTTAAAAATCACAACTTATTAAAATATTTAATATTTTAGTTTTATGATGTTATATTGATTATAAATTGATTAGTTTTTTAGATTTGTAATTATAATTTTAAATATTTTTTTAACTATAAGTATATATATAAATACTTGTGTAAATATATTATATATTTTGGGTATTTCGGGTACCCGTTCGGGTTTTTGGTTTTACCCAATCGGGTTCGGGTACCCGTACTTTCACAATGTAAAACCCGTTCGGATATTTTATAGATTTTGGTTCGGTTCGGCTTCGGATATTTTGGATCAGGTTCGGGTTCGAGTTCCAGATATTATGTCCAGGCCTAGGCAAATTATATTATTATGTTTAAAAAATAATAATATATGTATATATATTATGATGCATATCCTCGTTAGAGAAAACAAATTGAGTATTTGATCAGAACCGATCATACACAAGAAAAAACTTATAACTCAAAATTAATTGATAATAAACTAGTTAAAGTAACCTTAATTTTGATGTATGATATGTCATCATCTAACACACTCCCTCAAAATAATATGTGATATGATATAATATTTTGAAACATCACAATAGACGCATATTATTATACATGTCTTGTTGGGTCAAAGATCGTGGACTATATAACCACAATAAATTATAGGTTTTCAACTCAAAACTAATT
Source organism: Lepidium sativum (assembly GCA_023374145.1). NCBI lineage: Eukaryota > Viridiplantae > Streptophyta > Magnoliopsida > Brassicales > Brassicaceae > Lepidium > Lepidium sativum. The sequence goes on along the minus strand of JAKUCM010000109.1, from coordinate 17,862 downwards.
AACAATTAGTAGTTTGACCCTTAAATTATATATATATATATATATTGGGTTAGAGTAATCCAAATTTTCAATGTGAGATATGACACGATCTACCAATATCAAATGCTCAAATATAGATAGATATGTTGGTTAAAACGTTATCAAACATACCCGACTACTTTTTCTTGGATCTCCTTCGTGAAATCTGAAGACCCACGTTCACTCGACTAGGTTATAAGCAATCAATCTCTATGTTTTTGTTCTCTTAGGAGCGATTCTAACTTATCATTCTCTGAAAATCTTTACAACAACAACATCTATACTAATAATAGGAAGGTTTTAAGGCTTCTTAAGCTATCCAACTCATCTTTCGCAAACTCCTATATTGTTGCCACATCAGCTTATGTTTTAGAAATAATTTTTTTAAAAAAAACTCAAAACAATTATTTGGTTAATCACATTACTTGCTTTTAAATTAGACATTAACTCATCACAACCCACTTTATAATTACTCACCAGAGCCCACTATCTCACATTAAATCTATACTAAAAGAAGGAGTTTGAAGTCTTTTAAGCCATCGGCATCATACATTTAATTAAAATCATACTTTAATTAATAAAAGCCAATTATGCAACTTATTTGCAATATTATCGGCCTCTTTGGATGTTGATCATCTTCTCTACGTTATCAACCGCTCAACTTCTCAACATTAATTATAATCTTTTCATCATCCCCACTTTTTCAGCTTTCAGATTAATACCTCCTCTAATAAAGATGGATATGGGTTTTATTATAAAGAGGAAGGTTTTTAGGCTCCTAAAGCTATGAGATTTCTAAACCCTTTTAATAGTTTACGGATCTGTTTGACTTTCTCTAACCAACAACTTTAGGTTTTTCTCTGTTGGGTGAACGTATGACTGATTATTTTGATTCCATTGTCTTCCATTCTCTCTACCTGACGCTCTCTATTGCCATTATCAGGTTAATGTGTCGAACCAGGCTCAAACATAGATTCGACTGTTGAGTCCAAAGTTGGAGAAATCAATGGAAACCGCATAGAGAATCTGGTTCTGAATCGGAAAGAGATTCATTTTGACAGACAAAAATGATGTACCTACAAAAGGTAGTAAGTTTTTCATTCATTCTTTCTAGTTCATGGTGTCTGATGAGGCTGCAAACTGATGTTTAAACTTCTTCTTATCTTCTCATATATATACATGACGATAAAACCCTAACTTTTCATTCGTACAACATCCAGAAGAGTATGAAGAAGAATGCTTTCCCTGACTAATGAAAGCCAACTAGCCAAGAAACATCACATGTTGGTTCATTACTACAGCTTTCGACATAACCAATTATTGTTAGGTTTACTTTAAAGTTATATATATGCCACTATGTTGTCATCGATGTCTATTTAATAGGTAGGTTAAGCTCAATTTGTCTAAAATGTCACAGATTTAAATTAACAACTACTTTTCCCATTAGTGAAAATCTTCTACATACAAATTTTTAATTATCAAAAGTATTATAGTTTTGTTCATTTAGATTGTAACATTTTGTTTACCTATGATCAGATAAAAAAAAATAGATGATAACGACTATCAAGTAAAGTTTTTTGCTTTGCAGCATCAAGTAATCTTCTAACTTTGTGACAACACAAAAAAAGATGAAGATACCATAAATTTGTCAAAAGTTGTTAAAAAAATTACTCTATTAAACTTTAAAAAAACTATTAAAAAGTTGTCAAAAATGTTTTAAATTTTTCTTAAATAATTATGTATAATTATATTCGAGTTTACTTATTAAAATATTTATATAAAGATTTAAAAAGACCAAATTTCTACAAAATTTTATATGGGAAAATAAATATGTTAAACAAAAATATATATAGATGCATATATAGTATAAGAACCGGGCGTTGCCCGGTATTACCTCTAGTCCTCCTAATAGAATGGTTTTAATGTTTATAAGCAATCAATCTCTATGGACATAGCCCATAGAATGGTTTTTATGTTTTTAACCTAGTTGAACTCTTTTTTCTTGATTGTTGCTCTTAATTTGGACTTGTTATATCTAGGTTTCAAGGCCTATGTTGCAATCCGTATGTACATGGCAGGATTCTATTGATACCATGAATTGTAACACCAACCGAAAAGTACAATATAATCTGAAAACAAATAAACAAAAAACCAAAAAACTATGTAGGTGTCAAATTTTAAGATTATATTCATAATAATTGCCACGAAAATCATCCACGTACTTTATTCATACGATGTTCATGTGTCATGTGTGTCTTGTTGATAAAAACAAAAACACTTCATTTCTCTCTATGTTAGATAGTAGTGTACACTAATCAGAACCGGCCCAATAGTTATTTGTGTCTAAAGCCAAAAAAATCTAAGCCCGTATAATAAACCATTAGTTAAAAGAAAAAACAACTTGTTAAAATTTGCTGTCCTCTTATCTTTATATTATTTTGGCGCCTAAAGCAAAAGCTTTACCAACTTTAGGTCAGGGCCGATACTAACACTAATGGTGTGTCATGTCTGGTAAGTCACCAATCTTAATTAACATAAATGCATATAACAAATCACAAATATATGATTTGTTGTTTATGTTGAAAGCTATGCAAAACTTTGACAAAACTAAAATTTTATTACGTCAGACCACGGCTAATTAGAATTAAATTATGGTATAAATATTTAACTATTTTTATATGCATATCCCCACAATATATTTGGTGATACAGATACATAGTATTCATACGCAAAAATACTCAATATAAGCTCCATTGACCAGACATAATAAACTCTGGAAATACATTCTCAATTACCTAAAAAAAGATATCATGTATAAAAGTAATTAAGATATATATTGTTCTTAAAATGTAATATAAAAAACATACGTTAACTTGAAAGTTAATGGTTGATTAATTATCATAAATACATTTGTAAATTATGATACATTTCTGTTTTGGGCCTTTGGGGCATAATGACCAAACACGGCTTTGCCAATTCACAATTAATTACAAAAGATATCGTCGCTTAGGTCTTATAAAAAGTGTTTGGTCTTCTCACTTCCTCAAAGCCCTTTTTTATATTTTCTTTTCTTTTTTGTTCCCAAAAATCTAGGGTTTTAAGGTTTCTTATCTTCCTCTTCCTCCGCCAGATTCTTCTCTTGCGAAGATGAGTAACGAAAAGGACAACATGAACATGACTGATCTCACCGCCGGTATAACTCTTGTTTCTCTACATTGAGGTCGGGTTGTTTTGGTGTTCTAGATTTTATTGAAAAAGCTTCTCTTTTTTTTTGTGTTTGTTTATAGCTCTTAACGAGGAGGATCGAGCAGGGCTTGTTAATGCTTTGAAGGTGAGTTTTTAGAATTGGGATATTGGGTTTTCGTTTCTGTGACTAAAATGGTTTCGGAAAAATTGGACTTCGATTTCTTCGCTCTTGTTCTTCCGTTATTGAGGATTGTCTCTTTATCTTAATTTGGATTTTTGAAAGTTTGTTACTTTTGTTAGCGATTCTACTATTTCTGATTTGTTTGTTTGTGCAGAACAAGTTGCAGAATTTGGCTGGACAACACTCAGATGTCCTTGAGAACTTGACCCCGGCTGTGAGGAAGCGTGTCGAGGTTTTAAGAGAGATACAGGCGAGTGAATGTTTTGCCTTTAGATGATTATGGAACTAGTCTCTAATTTCTGATCTAGGATTTTGTGTTTGGTTTGAATTAGTTGGCTGTTGTGTTCTGATGTTACTTGGTGGGGTAGACAGTGATCTCATTTCTTTTTTCCTCATCTTGCAGAACCAATATGATGAAATGGAATCAAAATTCTTCGAGGAGAGAGCAGCTCTAGAAGCTAAATATCAAAAGTTATACCAGCCTTTATATACCAAGGTTTGAAAACTGTCTTTGATCCTGTGAGCTTCTTATGATCTTTGATTTCCTATTATTGGACTATCGTTCATTCATATGATACTTCGAGTTGCTATGTACTTTAATCATTATGATGTGATTTCTGTATCATTCGTGACTACAACTGATATTGATGGTTTTGACTGACCAATCACATACAGCGATATGAAATTGTGAACGGTGTGGTTGAAGTTGAAGGTGCAGCTGAAGAAGTAAAATCCGAACAAGGAGATGATAAAACAGCTGAAGGTGTGTTTATCGATTCCTTGAAACTTTCTGTTTTTGTTTCTTACGATCATGATCAACTCATTGAGAAACCTGTCTTTCTGCAGCAAAAGGAGTGCCAGATTTCTGGCTTATTGCATTGAAGAACAATGAAATTACTGCTGAGGAGGTTTGTTTAGAATACTCACTTTTGTTTATTTTGTTTTTGAAGAGTATGTAATCTTGACCCTTGTGTGTTTTTTCCATGATTCTAGATAACTGAGCGAGATGAAGGAGCTCTCAAGTATCTTAAAGATATTAAGTGGACTAGGGTTGAAGAACCAAAAGGATTCAAGCTTGAATTTTTCTTTGATCAGAACCCTTACTTCAAGAACACTGTTTTGACCAAGACATATCACATGATTGATGAAGACGAGCCTATTCTCGAGAAGGCCATTGGGTAATATATTGCTTTATTAAGCTTCTGCGGTTTTTTGTTTCCGAAGACAAGAAAGTCTTTTTAAAACTTATTTAACTGTTGTTCAGGACCGAGATTGAGTGGCATCCAGGAAAATGTTTAACTCAGAAGATTCTAAAAAAGAAGCCAAAGAAGGGATCCAAAAACACAAAGCCGATCACTAAGACTGAGGACTGTGAGAGTTTCTTCAACTTTTTTACTCCACCTCAAGTTCCTGATGATGATGAGGATCTTGACGATGACATGGTATGTCCTTCTCCACAAGCATTTTACTTTATGGACTCCATCTTAAGATTGACTCAAACGTTAAATTCTATTCATTTTTGTTCAGGCTGATGAACTCCAAGGCCAAATGGAGCACGACTATGATATCGGGTGTGTAGCTTTCTATTTCATCTTCAGTTCTCTTCGTTTTATTAAGCTCTAAGATCTAAATCTGTCTACTCATTATCCTGTAGATCAACCATTAAAGAAAAACTCATCTCGCATGCTGTGTCATGGTTCACTGGTGAAGCTGTTGAGGTAGATGACCTTGAGATGGATGACGACGATGATGAGATTGATGAAGATGATGATGAAGAGGACGAGGAAGATGATGAGGATGACGAGGATGATGATGAGGATGATGATGACGAGGAAGAAGCAGATCAAGGAAAGAAGAGGAAAAACAAGGTAATTATGGGGTTTCGGTTTACTTTGTTCCTAACATAAAACTAAAACATCTGAAACTGATTCTTGGTGGTTTCTCTTTGTTTTGTTGCAGTCATCAGCTGGACACAAGGTTAAACCAATCAATTTGGATCCTTATTGTTTGTTAATAATCCAGCTTCTGTTGCTAACCTTAGTTTTCCTTTTTTATACACAGAAGGCTGGAAGAAGTCAACTTGCAGAAGGTCAACAAGGTGAGAGGCCACCAGAATGTAAGCAACAGTAAGAATGTTCCGCTTATTTATGAAGAAGAAGAAGACGAAAGAAGAGTGCGGTCTTTGAGCCGAGGTTGTGTTTCTTAATTTACAGAGTCATGGTCAGTTTTGGGTGGTGGTTGGTTTGCTATAAATGAAAAAAATTGGTTTGTCTTGATTTTTCGTTTGTAATGTTCTTATGAATTATTTTTCAGTAAAAGTATTTAGTCTTTCTGGTCAAATTTCTATTCAATTATAATTTATTCTCTACCAAATTGATTCACAACCGGGTTTATTTATTTTTTATGAAATTTATGTTACCTAATAAGATCATGTAATTCTATCATTAACTAAGTAAAAACTTAATTTGACGAACCAACCAAGTTGAAGTTCAAATGATTAAACCGTAAATTTACTTAAACCGATCAATCTGCTTACAGAAACCAACAAAAGAACCGGTTTAGACGTTGGTTTGTGCTTTCCTATGAAAGACACCAGACAAAACATCCCTGCGTACTTGTAAAGAAAATCGATCAAAAGAACCTGACGAAGAAAAAAAAGTCTTGACAAGGAGGGAAACGAGAACCTAAAACCCTAAAAACTCCTCATTTTCCAGTTTTTTGCTCTTCTTCTCCAGTTCGAAATATTGTTCGTATGAGTCTGTCTTCTGGGTAGTTCGAAGTTCTCGTTTTTATTTTGTTTTGTTTCAGTGGCTGTGGTTAAAAAGCGAAGAAGAAACTTTAGTGCCTCTTTAATGGCGAGGATATTCGGAAATGTTTCTTCACTGAGACGGTCTCTGTTCTTGTCAGAGGTATTTGTCTCACTTGGGTATTTTGGGAGAAACCGAACATTATTTTACTGTCGTTTTCGTTGCTTATTTGGCTGCATAATATTCATAAGAAAGAATCCCAAAATGTTGTCTTTTTGTTTTGATTCCGTTCTCTTTTGAAAAGGGTTCCATGGGTTTTGCAGGTGGTTAGTAAAAGTATGGTTGGAACATCGTTTCAGCTCCGAGGTTTTGCTGCTAAAGGTGGTTTTTAGCTTTTACATTTGTGTCTATGAATCGATTGACTGGAATTGGTTTATGATTTAATTTACTATCACAAATAATAAAGCGAAATTCTTTTCATTTTCTGGTTGCTTTAGCTCACTGGGATTTTTACAGTACAGGTTTTCTATCATTAACTCTGCAATTGTTTTTATTTTGAAGGTAAAAAGAAATCCAAGTCAGATGGAGAAGGATCGTCTGAGGAAGGTATGTCGAAAAAGGAGATTGCTCTTCAGCAAGCACTTGATCAGATTACGAGTTCATTTGGCAAAGGATCGATCATGTGGCTTGGTCGTGCTGTTTCTCCTAGAAATGTTCCGGTTTACTCTACTGGATCTTTTGCTCTCGATTTAGCATTAGGAGTCGGTGGCCTTCCTAAGGTATACATATGTTTATATCTCTTGATGATATTACACTTTCCCTAGACTGTGTCTTTGGGTGTTATTCCGATGTTTAGCTCTGTCAATTGCATTTGGATATATCCTTGAGGTCTATTTACAAGTTTACTATCTTTTTGAAGATTCCAGTAATATTAGTCTGCTTATTGTAAATGCCACAGGGGCGTGTTGTGGAGATATATGGTCCTGAAGCATCTGGAAAGACCACACTTGCTCTTCATGTTATTGCAGAAGCACAAAAACAAGGAGGTTATTACATGTTTGTTTTTATCTCTTGGGATAGGTTCTTTATAAAACCAAAATGTACTTAAAAGACATGTATCCTAAAGAAGTTTTTTGCATACAGGAACTTGTGTCTTCGTAGATGCTGAGCATGCTCTTGATTCGTCGCTTGCTAAGGCAATCGGTGTGAATACAGAAAATCTGCTTCTATCACAGCCTGATAGTGGTGAACAGGCCCTTGGTCTTGTGGACACTTTAATCCGAAGTGGCTCAGTTGATGTTATTGTAGTTGACAGTGTAAGTAAGGTGATTTAGATGAGATAGATGATGAGCAGATGTTTGTTTTTGCTTTGGGATCTATATTTCGCTCTGGCACGGTTTCACGTGATATTTGTATAGCAGGTAGCTGCTCTTGTACCTAAAGGAGAACTTGAGGGCGAGATGGGTGATGCACATATGGCTATGCAGGCCAGATTGATGAGCCAAGCTTTGCGTAAATTGAGCCACTCTTTATCGTTATCACAATCTCTTTTGATATTTATTAATCAGGTATGAGCTACCTTTGGTAGTTTGTAGAAAAGCTGCGCACTATTTGGAAATGTAAATTCTCTTATTTGAAATTATCTTTTCTTTCGGATGGTTATATTCAGGTGAGATCAAAACTATCTACGTTTGGAGGATTTGGAGGTCCGACAGAAGTAACTTGTGGTGGAAATGCTTTGAAGTTTTATGCTTCTGTGCGTCTGAATATTAAGCGAATCGGACTTGTCAAAAAAGGGGAAGAGGTAAATCTCGTAGACATGATCTGTCTTATGTTTGTGATGTTTGTTTAACTGGCCGCTTAAGTTTTCTATTGCCTTCTTCAACTAAAATCTGTCTACAAACTGCATTTGCCTATTGTCTGAAACCTGACATCGTATGCTTGTGCAGACAACAGGAAGTCAAGTCTCTGTGAAGATAGTAAAGAATAAACTCGCTCCGCCATTTAGAACTGCTCAGTTTGAGCTTGAATTTGGCAAAGGCATCTGCAAGGTCGCAGAGATAATTGAGCTGAGTGTAAAGCACAAGTTCATCACGAAAAACGGATCATTCTTCAATCTCAATGGTAAAAACTACCATGGAGTAGAGGCTTTGAAAAAATACTTGAGACAGAATGAATCATTTCAAGAAGAACTTATGAACAAGCTCAAAGACAAGCTCATCACCCATGAAGCTGCAGATATGGAATCTGAATCTGACTCTGAACCTGAGGAAGGAGATTCACTGAGAATTGTTGTTTCATCTGAGAGCACAGATGATGAATCAACAGCTCTTGACAAGCCTCTTGTCGTTACTGCTGCTGCAGTGGTTGAAGCATGATGGGGCACCTCCGGTTTACTATAATTTTCTTCTTTCGGTTTACAGATATTCGGTCTAATGCGGTTTGGATTCGGTTTCCCTCTCGTGTAATTTATGTATTTGCTAAAATCACATTTACATAATCATTGCTGTGGTCAGAAAATTTTGTAGTTTATATGGAGAAATTTAATGTTAAGGAAAAGCAGAAAATTTATTCAACTTAATATTATTTATCAATTTAAATAAAATAAACTCTTTCACTAATAATTTCACATATCACAAATCAATAAAATGAATAAAGTTATTTTAGAAAAACATTAATTCATTAGAATATATAATAAAGTCAGTTTGATGACGACACATCAACTTCGAAATTTCAAATATTAGAAATAACAAAATAGGATTTAATTAGAAGGTTTTGGGGTTTTAAATTCATATTTAGTTTAATTAATCATATTTTTATTCCAATTTTTTAGTCTTCTCCCTCTACAATTATTTACTTTTGAATAAGAAAAAAACATAAAATATTTATTCAAATAAATTATTCAGAATTTTAAAAACAATCATAGAAAACCCAATCTTTTATTAAGTAGTCTATGGAGACTACAACCGATCATATAGATATATGTTCTATTAGAGAATTAGGACAAATGAAGTTTAATCAAAAGATGTTTTGTCCTGGAGATACCAATCTTTTTGGATCAAACAGATCTTTCCTCTTCGAAAATTCATCCCATTTTGACCCAAAATGCTCAATCCAATCTTCTTTTCTTGAATAATGCATTAGATATTGCTTAATCTCAATACCCGAATCCTTGCAAAACTTAATTATCTTCTCGTTAGCTCTTTCGAACTCTCCCAAAGTTTTTGGATTAGCTGATTGTAATAGTCCCATTACGTACATAACATCTTCGTTTGGTATCATCGCTGACATTCGATTGTCCCATCTAGCCAAAATAACAAAAATCATTTAATCAAAAACATGTTATAAATATATCGAAAACGATATATTTTCCTATTATATAACACCAGATGCACTATAAACTAAGACATCATATTATATGTCTCTAATAATAAAAATAAAACATAATCTTCCTCGAGATAAAAGTTTTTATCTTATATGTCTCCTAAGAAATAGTTCGGGACTTAAAACTTCACTAGTTTCAGTTTAAATCAGTTTAATTTGAGTTAGTTTTAAACCACGAACCACGAACTATTATTTTTGAAGATACATGTATGAATAGAGAAATATGTGACTTACTTATTTCGGTTTGTGGGATAGAAGAGAGTGACTCCAGAAGTTGAGTTTTGCTTTAAAAGAATGTTTTTGATAACACCTTCATGGAAATCAATAATTCGAGATTTAGGAATGAAGAGGTTAAGCCATGGATGAGGAACTTCCCATAAACCTAACGATCTTAGTGTTTCTTCTCCTTTTTGTACACGATTCAAAAACTCAAAGTAGGCCACATCGTACATTAAAATAAACCCTGGCAAGTAACTTAGGGTTTTCTCTATTGCGTCAATCACCTACAACAAAATTTTAAAAGACTTTATTTATTTACTTTTGAATTATTATTTGATGATTTACTTTGTATATATAGATAAACCAGTTCAATCCAAACCGAAAAAATCAAAATACTCAATTCAAAATTGAGCCATATCTTTTTCTATATTCAAAAAACTAAATCCAAGCCGAACAAAAATGAAAATACTAAAAAAAATCCTAAACTTTGTAAAACTAAGAATATGTTTGTTTTAAATCCGAGCCAAAACTAAAACCGAACCAAATTGAAATACCTAATAACAATGATGATGGATATGTAAAATGTGTTTACGTACCTGCTGAAGGTTGGGATGATTGGGATCATCATAGTACTTGGCTACTTCGAGAACATAGATGATACCATGTTCCTTCACTAAACCAGCGACTTTAAATTGATCGGACGGTGGGAAAAAAGAGGTGTCAACGACGCCATTTGACAAAAAGAGTTGGCCTTCTAAAAAGTCAACTCCTATATCATTGGCCATTGATATCAAACGTTCTTGGTCCTTTGTAAATTCTGTGAAGTCGCTATACAACATCCGAAACCATTTTACCTACATAATTTTCCTTTTTTATATTAAATCCAATCAATAATCTAAACCTCAGAACTTCAAATACATAGAGTTAAGCGATTAATAATAATTATCAAGATTTGATAGTAAAATATATATCTAACCACTTGACTAATCAACACTTCCAAATTTTTTTTCTAATAATTATATTAATAAAACTTGATTTACAACTAATATTTTTTGAAATTTCATAACGATATATATCACATGGGGGCACATATAATTCCTTACAATCAAATTCAAATAGAAAAATTAATTTAAAAAAATTCATGAATCAACCTTTCAACAAAAAATACTTTCTATTGGAAAGTGTTGTCGGTGGTAAAATTTGTATTGCATATTTGTACATGTTACTATTTCTAGGATTAATGACGGTTGAAAGATTTTACATAGCCAGTAAATTTACCATAAATAGCCAAAAGATTTTATTTTAAACATGTAAATTACATCTTATATATTAAAATAGGAAATATTTTTGTTTTAACTATGTTATAAACTTTAGAATAAAATTTAATATATGATTTATATTTACTTTTAAAATAGAGTGAAGATGGACTTTATTATAGATCTTATATAAAAATTCAAAATAATAATGATTTAAATTTTAAAAAATTCTAAAAAGGAACATTACGTATACATTATACATTACACTATAATATTCCTCAATTCAAAAAAGAACATCAATTCAAACAATTTTGATAATATAATTATCTGGTTTTGGGAGACAAAAATATGTTTATGTTAACCTTATTTATTTTCCAACTTTAAATTTAATTTTTGATTTGGTTCCAGTTCAAGTTTAGATTTAATTTTCTAAAAATATAGATTTATGATTCATTCTGATATTTTGGCGAGTTTGGTTCCTCTAATTTAGGTTTTTAGTTTTTTTGATTTAACACTTATTCGAATATTTTTATTTTTCTGATCAAGTTAGATTCGATATAATTCAGATTTGGGTATTTTATATAAAAAATCAAATTAAAAATAATTTAATAGAAAAACTCTAAAAATGTAAAATTTGATTTTTGATTTGATTATGGTTGCGGTTCAAATTCATATTCAGTTTTTTAGTACATAAATTTAAGATCTATTTTCATATTTTGTAGGATTTGATTCCTCTTATTTAGATCAAATTTAGTTTGGGTTTCAGATGTATAAAACAATATTTTAAAAATAATATTTTAAAACATTACACTAATATAACAACATAAATAAATATAATTTATAAATCAATTAAAATAATTAAATTCCAGATTATAACACTATTGACTAATTAAAGAAGATCTTGATTTCTATAAACAAAGATTTTATATTGACGAAAGAAGATTTGCACGCATAAGACAAGATTGGACCATTTATAATAAGTACTTCTAGGACTATGGACTGTAATAAAATATGCAAAATCGTTATTATATTAAACGCATAGATTTTGTTCAAATCTAGTGGAAGCTAAAGCCTTTGACTAAAGTCTAAAACTTTAAATTCCTACCAAATTAATGTATACTTAATATTAGTTTCGAGCTACCATCTAAGAAAAAGCTTTTCTGATTTGTGCTCTATACGTCTCTAACTCTTTTATATATCATAAAATGTTTTAATCAAACATTATCCATATGAATTATATAGTATAACATTATGATTAAACTATTTAAAGCTACTTAGTAAAGTTAATATATATCCACACAAAGTTTGCATGAATATTATTGGCTGTTAAAAATTTAAAGTGGCAACAATTCTTCACGTCTATATGTATAGACAATTTATTTTGATCATGAATGTTAACTAAACAAAATTAATAACTAAATAACTATATATTTTTATTTTTTATAATTCAAAAATTTCCAAATTTAATAAAAGGATTTTGGACTATTCTTCAATGAGTGGGTGATGCAACCTACGAATAGACACTTATTTCTAAATATTAAAATGAGCTCAAAACATAAATTAATATCAATATAAGGGTTCATATTTAGAAAGATATGTTTTAATTTTCATAGTAAAAAAATAAACTTGTGAATTTTTTAAAGTTTTAAATTTATTCTTATTATTTGACCACAAATTCTTTGTTTATGTATATATATTTGATAGAAAGAAAAGAACTGGTTAGATGTGAAGATACGTACCCTAAGAGGTGCATGGTCCAAAACAAATCTGGCTCTTGTTATTATTCCAAACTGACCTAATCCTCCCAATACTCCATTGAACAATTCTGGATGTTTCTCTCGTGAACATGTCAACATTTCTCCTTTTCCTGAAATTATATATTAAAAATTCTTCATAATTATGAACAGATTTCATAGAAAGAATAACTTTTGTAATTGATCAAGAACATACCTATTTAATATCACATGTAATATATATATATGAAATATACTTTTGTGGTATTAATAATATACCCTTATATATATGATTAGTTTTGTTCTCACATAATTCACGTTTAGACAAATTAAGGCGTGTAAGTTTTTCCTTCCGGAAAAAAAGAAGTTCCTTACAAAAAAATAAAGGTTACGGTCCTTACGGTCATATTAATTAATGTTACTAACTAAAACGTCATCACATAGATTTTTGTTTTAATTCGTTGACCTAGATCATCACATATGTGGAATATACATATCAAATGTCAGAAAAATATAATACGTCCCTACAAAAATTTGGTATTATTCTTGAATTTCAAATATGTATTATCATTAGAAATTTCTTATATACGAGTTCATATAATTTTTTAATTTTTTAACATAATTATCTGTATTTTAGATCATTTTCATTTTACTAACGAATCTTTTTATTTCTCTTAAAATTATGTTTTCCAGCAAAAATAACTTTAAAATTTCAACTTAACACTTAAAGTTTAGAAGAATGTTTCTATGGACAAAAAATTTTGAAATCAACAAACCAATAATATTAAACTTTAAAATACTTGAAAAATCATTTAAATTCATTTTTGTTGAAAAAACACGTAATTTTGAATGATTTTTTAAAATCTTTTACCGAATAATATATGACTTTTAGTGATTGTAAACTTCATTTCAAAATGTCAAAACCAATGACACATAACTTTAGTAGAGTTTTCAAAAATTAAGATTGAATTAACATTAAAAAAAATTTTGTCAACAAGTAACAATTGGATATATAACAAGATCCAATACATAGTCTAAATTCACTAAATTAGAGCCAGATGAGATTTGAACCCACCACTTTATACCTAATTAAATCATGAGCAACTCAATTGGACCACATTGTTCTTGGCAAATTTTAAATTTTTTAACTCATTATAAATCATTAAACCAATGAACCCGCTTAGTTAATGCTATAAAAAGAATCCTTTAGTTAAAGCCTACATATATGTTTCAAAAAAAAGTCTATAAATTTTTATAAGATATGATTTTCATATATTACAAAAAAACATTAACATGCATACTACCAATTGTAATAAATTCATCATTTTATATATAAAAGTGTTTAATTAATCTCTTAGGAAATGCAAAAGTTCCATGAAAAACACATGAGTCTACAAATAAAAAAACAGATATCATATATATCTTAGATGCGTTACGCATCTTGTGTTTCGAAGATTCCCTTGTGTGTAGTGCAAAAACTTAAATAAAACTATAAGAAATCAAATATGGCTCCCGAAATATATCATAAAAAAATAATTAATAATGCACTGAGACAAAGTTTTGAAGATGTGTACCAGTAATAACGTCCAATTCAAGGACGTTACTAATAAGAGGACCATGTCTAAACACTTGACCACCAATTCCTCCATTTGACAACGTTCCTCCTACGCTTATATGCAAATAATCCGTCCATGTAACCGGAGAAACTCCTTTCTCCGTCGTCTCTTTCAACATATCAACCAGTAACGTCCCACCCGCCACGTCAGCATATTTCTTATCTTGTGAAACAACTACTCCGTAAAGACAAGTCATGTTGATGACTAATCCGTTAGAAACAGAAGCTTGGCCATGTAAAGAATGGCCTTGGCCTCTAGCCGCGATTTCGAATGTTCTTCTGCCAGTCGCTGCAAAATGAAGAAGTCGGGAAATCTCATTGGAGGAAGAGGGACATATAACTCCGCCGGGAGTCACAATGGTTATGTTTCCGAAATCTTGAGATGCGGCGAAGATGTTTGAAGGATCGGTGAAGAGAGTGAGGTTGAGGAATTTAGGTAATACGATTTTAATGGCTTCTGATGATGTAACCAAAACAGTAACTAGAGTGATCACTAGAGGAAGATTAGCCATTTATTAATCAATGTTATTTCTCTCTTTGATTGAATGATGAAGAAGAGAATTGTAACTATTATATAGCATTCATTATTAAGTTATTAGTTACTGTACTTGTAGGCCGTGCCTGTGCTTGGAATTAGACCTAAGACCACCTCCGATAGTTAAGAGAGGTGGTGAGTTTCTTTAGAATAAATTATTAATATTTTAATTATTATTTTAATTTAAAAAATTTACATCTAATTATACTCTTCTACCTAATTTATTGAGTCTTTTAAAAGTTGAGGAGAGTTTCTTAAATAAGAAACTGAGACCCTCTCTCTTCTTTCTCTCAAAGATAATGGTTGAAAAATTCAACACCCTCCACATCATCTTTTTTCTCCAAATAATCTTCTCTCTCTTCCACCTCAAAATTCAACACCCATCTAATTTTTCTTTTCTACAATGGTTTTGTTTAATAAAAATTCAACACTATACCCCACACTAATTCTATTATATTTCTATTTCTAATTGTGATTTAATTTTTAAAATTATAAAATAAATATTATAAATAATAAAAACATAAAATAAAAAGAGTCATTTTTAAACAAAGAAAATACTAAAACTTAACTTACAAATACGATACAATTAATAAAACACACATAATTTAGTAAACACATAATCCAACTAATAAAACACACATAATTTAAAAAAGCAAACAATAAAACATACAATTCACTTAATTTAATTAAGCTCATTAACCACTGAACATTTCGAATTTTTTCCATATGTGTTTAACCAGATCAGCTTGCAACTCACGATGTACATTTGAATCACGCATCTCAGATCTACCACGCACATAATTTGCAAATGCAGGTAGCACCTCGGTCGAGAATGGGTTGTTAATTTGCATAATATGGATGATAATTTGGAACAGAAGATGGCATAAAAAAATTTGGTGAATAACCATAGTTTGATACATTTTGAGGTTGGTTGGAAGATTGATGTTGAAGCTGATAATTTGTAGGGATTTGGTAGTTAAAAGGGTAATTACAAGAATTTTGATAAGGGTTATTGTTAGGATCTATTGATATATTTTGCTGTGAGATGAGATATCTGGTAGTAATATATCAAAAGAAGAATGAGTCCCTATTTATAAAAAAATTTGAGTGCTTGAGTGAATGAATGGTTGAGTTGATAAATGAATAACGTATATATAGTTTAAATATATGATCTTTTCTTTGTGTCCGAACTGAGTGAAACTAGTCTCAGTTTAA
This sequence comes from Lepidium sativum, assembly GCA_023374145.1. Classification (NCBI taxonomy): domain Eukaryota; kingdom Viridiplantae; phylum Streptophyta; class Magnoliopsida; order Brassicales; family Brassicaceae; genus Lepidium; species Lepidium sativum. The sequence goes on along the minus strand of JAKUCM010000109.1, from coordinate 1,773 downwards.
AGAGAATGAAAAATTATGAATTTTAGTATAAATTTTATAAAATTAAATTAAATATTTTATAAGATATTTGTTCTCAAATGATTGAGGTGGAAAAGAAAATATATAATTTTAACAACGAATCATAAACTGACATGTGTCTTCTATATTTATTATTAAAAATTAATAAAACGCCAACCAATGAAATTGTGCCACGTGTCTTTCTTAGCCAAATTCACGGCGTGAATTTTCTTCAACTTGTTCAATCCACCTCATCAAAAATTATACCATTGCACTACATCATTTTTTCTCAACAGTTGAATTTTTTTATTCAACACCCTCCACCAAGACCATTGTAAGTAGTCTTAAGAGTCTCCAATCGAGATACTCTAACCCAATTAAAACAATATTAATATTTTTTTTATAGCAGAAATGTATTATATTTTAAAAATAATATATATTAATAAAAAAAAATTATTTTTGTTATAATATAATTTTTTTATTTTTGATAAACTTCTTTCAATATTTTTAATATAAGAGTAATTTTAAAATATGTCTTTTTGAAGATTTTTTTCTTCAAAAATACCCTTTTCTTATATAATTGAATCAAAGTAAAAGGGTATTTTTGAAAGAAAATTTTGGCTTAATGGACAAGTAAACCATTTTTGTAATATAGCTAATCACAAAAAAAACTTAATCAATTTCAGATTCAACATTTTTTAGGAGAAACCGGTGAAAATAAATCTAATATAATTCTCAAATAATTGAATTATTGCTAAATATAATCAAACTCTTGGAACAAACATACAAAGATAAAGAAAAATTGATTATTTGTATAAAATAAATCAGAAAAATAATTATAATATATGAATATTAAGAAAATTTAAGATCCCCAAAATATAATTATCTGAAAGGATTCAAGATAAATGCTATTTTTTTACTTATTAGACACGCTTCTGCGATTAGCTTTATATAATTATGGCAATATGTTTTTAACATTAAATGTTAAAGTCAAATGAAATCTCTTAAGTTATTTCCATAATAGGAATATAAAAAGTTGAATTCTTTGAATATGTAGAATTGAAATTTTGGATGGAAGATGTAAACACACATCTTCACATTTAAGGAATTATTTTGACTATACTTTTGTCGTTTATATTTGTAAATAGAATACGAAATTTAACAAAATATGTGTGTCAATTTTTTTGGAAAAATCGAGTTAACAAAAAAGAAAAAAAACTAAAAGAGTATTTTCTATATCATAAAGTTAATCTTTTCGTTTGTTTTGTAAGAGAGTTAGCTAATAAATTAATATTGTAAAAAATTTCTTCACTTTTGATGTTGGTTCTTTTAATATATTTGTTGATAAAAAAATCTGAATGATAAGAAACGGCCATTTATGTGCCCATGAACCATCATACGTTATAAGATTTTTGGAAGGTATTGGAGTATATTATGTTGTATATATCAAACTATATAATATTTTCATATTTTTATTATGTATATATTCTTTTTTTCTTTATTTTATATTTGTCAACCAAAATTTTATTAGTTATATATCCAAAGAAGCGAAATAGAGTCTACAAAAAAAGTAATCATGAGAGTTAAACTTTTTCGGTCCCGTGGCCAACATTTCTTACCTAATGATTTTGATTTTGGAGTTTAACTTCACCCAACAACATGTAGGTGGAATAAAAATATATATGGATCAGATTTTTGTGATCCAACTGTCATGAAATTTTTTTCTAATATGCCAGACAAGAAAATCAACTCTAAATTATAATAGGTGAGAGAGGG
>JAKUCM010000108.1:0-22797 GCA_023374145.1 Lepidium sativum | reverse complement strand
AACAAAAAACCTATCATCACACACCAAGAAAATCTATCATCACTTGCTAAAAACGTCTACCGTCAAAACATTAGTTTATTACCAATTATATATAAACAAATCTACCACTATTATCCGGTTTTATAGTGACGGTATATTTCATTAATAATATTTTTGTAAATTAATTTTTCTGTTAACAAGAGAAATAATATTATTTTAGTATTAAATGAAATCCTAAATATATTTGAATAATATTCAAAACAATGAAATTATTTTAATAATTAAAAAAAATATTGAGATTATTTTAATGACTCACCCTAATTTTAATTATGTGGATATAATATTAGAGAGTTTTTGTGGCACCTTTAATTTTGAAAGTTAAAAAGAGTAGTATAAAATGGTCCAAAAGCAAGACAATTATATATAAATGAAATATAATAAAGAACAAGAAAATTTAGATTGGAGAAATCACATACACCAATTAATAATTCATGTATTTGGAGTTTGATTTCATCTTAGTAAAAAATTCTAAAAATAAGTTGAGTTTGAGTTGTGAATTAAGCATTGTCGAGTTGAAAAATATATAAAAACAATAATATCTAGAGTGAACTCATAATAATATTGGAAATATAAGTGAAAGAGACAGAAAAAGAGAAAGAAGGAGAGCCGCAGAAGAAGAGTGGACCACACAAACCATTGCTGTCATAAGAAGCTAGGATGTGGTTTCTTTTGATTTGCAGAATCTCATAAAACCTCCTTATCTTCTATTTCACCAATCACTGCACCACAAACCAAAATTGTGTTCTTTTCTCTTTCTCAAGGTTCAATCTTTTGTTGATTCCTTTGATATTCAGATTCTCTCTTATCAGAAAGTTCTGTTGTGGTAAAAGATGAAGATTCAGTGTGATGTGTGTGAGAAAGCTCCTGCGACGCTTATATGTTGTGCTGATGAAGCTGCTCTTTGCGCTAAATGCGATGTTGAGGTTCACGCTGCTAATAAGCTTGCTAGCAAACACCAACGCCTTTTTCTTAACTCTCTTTCAACTAAATTCCCTCCCTGCGACATCTGCCTTGTAAGAACATGTCCTCTATCTTTTTTTGTCTGTGTTCGTATCTCCGAGATCTTTGGGTGTTTCTCTGTTCTGTTTAAGCTATTTTTAGCAGATTCTGTAGGAGTAATGACAGAGATGTATCTTAGGTTTGTATCAATTCGTGAACAAATATTGGATAGTTAGATCTGAATAGTTGGATCTCATGAAGTTTTTGGATGTTTTAGTTTGCAAATGTTGGATTTTCAGATTCAGTTTTGGTAGATATTCATTAAACGATCTCAAGAAACACATACTCAAGGTTGCTTGTGTTCATTGTTGTTGACTTGCAGGAGAAGGCAGCTTTCATATTCTGTGTAGAGGATAGAGCTCTTCTGTGTAGAGACTGTGATGAGGCGACACATGCCCCAAATACTCGTTCTGCTAATCACCAGAGGTTCTTAGCCACTGGAATCCGAGTCGCTCTGAGTTCCACTAGCTGCAGTCAAGAAGTTGAGAAGAATCACTTTGACCCATCTAATCAGCAGGATTCTAAGCAGGTTCTCCCTAAACCTCCAACTCAGCAACCCTCCGCACCATCACCTTTGTGGGCTACCGATGACTTCTTTCGCTACTCTGATCCTGAGTACAGTAATAAGGTGAGAAGTGGTTTCCAAATTGATGAATAATATATGTCTTTAATCAATGTTGATGTAAGTTATGGTTTGTAGTTTGTTCTGATTTGTATGATTGTACTGAAACAGAAAGAGCAGCTTGATCTTGGAGAGCTGGATTGGATTGCAGAGATGGGTTTCTTTGGTGACCAGCCTGATCCAGAGGCTCTACCTGCAGCTGAAGTTCCCGAGCTTTCGGTTTCACATTTGGCTCATGTTCACTCCTACAACAGACCCATGAAGTCTAATGTTTCGAACAAGAAACCGAGGCTTGAGATTCGTTATGATGATGATGATGAAGATTATTTCCTTGTTCCTGACCTAGGCTAAACTAGAGGGATGAGACTAGCAAAGCTATGTATAGAACTAAATTCACATATCATGTGACATATGTATCTTCATGCCACTTGATTCACATATGTATGTATGATGTATCTATACGTGCTCATCTATTGTATTTTCCTTGCTTTCTCCATGATCTGACCCGAACCAGTAATCTGTCTTTATTTGTATGCATCAGTATGGTTTGTAACTCAAAGGTGCTAGGTTCAAATTGGAAAACTATCATTTCATTAACAAGTAATGCCTTAAATTGTAATTTTAGTTTCTGTAAAGAATAAATGACTCAAATAATCTATGATTATCATCTAATTATTTAAATACTCATCTACAACCTTTAATAAAAAGATAATGTGAGAAAATTTTTAAATAAAAGAACTTGTCCATTTTATTACAAAACTACTATAAAATAAAATAAAAAACTAAAATAAAATAAAAAACTGCTAGCAGAAAAAAAAATCTGGCAACAAAAAAACTTTTTTTCTTCTTTTCCACTAGTTTTATGTTTCTCTTTCAAATCAAAGGTAATGTAGTATATGTTTTGCGATTTCTAACTCTAAATTGTAGGGTTTGTAGCAATTTGATTTTGTTTTTTTTAGGGTTTGAGACATTTTGATTTTGATCGAGTGATTCAAAACACTATTTGGTCAAGCTAAATGATGTAGTTTAATCCTAATTGTTAATTTGTACTTTGGTAGATTTTGGTTGATTTCTGGTAGATTTTGGTAGATTTCTTTATAGTGTAGTATACTTTGGTAGAGTTAGTATATAATGTGGTAGAGTTTGGTAAATTTATTTATAGTGTGGTAGACTTTGGTGGAGTTAGTTTATAGTGTTGTAGAGTTTGGTAGATTTTTTTACTGTGTGGTAGACTTTGGTAGAATTAGTTTATAGTATGGTAGAGTTTGATAGATTTATTTATAGTGTGCTAGACTTTGATAGAGTTAGTTTATAGTGTGGTAGAGTTTTTGTATACTATGGTAGACTTTGGACGATTTGTTTTTTAACTGTTTTCACTACAAGAGAACATTAGTTTAGAGACCATTTTTTACAACGTTTTTGGGACATCGTAATATAGGGAGGTATTTGCAACTCCCTTACGACGTTTTGAGATTTCGTCGTAAAGGAGTTGTAAGAGTACAACGAAAATTTACGTTGTAAACAAGTCGGTATTTTAAGACTCCTTAACAACGCTTTCCCATTGCTCAAACAATTCGTTGTTAATTAGACCCTAAATTGCAACTCTTTTGCGACCTCTATAATATACATCGAATTAACATCGAATGTCAAAGTAGGTAAACACGTTTTTCTTGTTACGTAAAAGGTTTAAACAAAATTTAAACTTGGAGTTGTAAAGGTGTTGTTAAATTAAAAATTTCGATGTTAAGACGTCTCTATTTTACAACTCATTTACGACTAAGTAGTTTACAACTATTTAAGGACGTAATTTCAAATTAGATATTTATGGTTAGGTACAAGTGTTGTAATTTACTCGTAATTTGCGGGAAGTTGTAAAATCATAGTTAATTTTTTGCCTATATAAGGAGGAAGGCTCTCTTCATTAATCACAACATCAAAAACAAAAAAAAAACGTGGTAGAGGGGAAAAAACGGTTTTGTGGAAAAACCCAAAAAATGTCTTTCGGTGGCGATATTCGAGCAACGGAAGTGGATGTATATGCATAGAGATGCTGCTGGTATCGTGACAAAAGAGTTGATGAATGGGGCAGAAATATTCATGCACCAAGCTAGTCTAACCAAAATCACGGTTGAATCGGGTAAAATGTTCTGTCCTTGTCAGAAATGCAAAAATACGAAATTTGCCCGAGTAGAAACTGTTTGAAATCATCTATTAAATAGAGGGTTTACACCGCATTATTACATATGGTTTCACCATGGTGAAGGTGATAACAGTCGTGTAAATGATGAAGCAAGTAGTAGTAATTTTAAGAATGTTGATGGTAATATAGGTGAATCAAGTAATTTGCATGATGTTGGTTATCAGAATGAGATTCTTGGGGGGTGTAAAGCATGATAGGATGCATGAAGTGGTCATAGACGCATTTAAGGAAACTAATATTGATCAACCTATAGTTGCTGAGACACCCAATTTAGATGCAAAAAGGTTTTATGACATGCTAGATGCTGCAAACCAGCCTCTCTACGAGGGGTGTAGAGAAGGTCTGTCTAAATTATCATTGCCAGCTAGGATGATGAATATTAAAACAGAATGTAATTCATCTCAATCATGCATGAATATGTGGACTGACTTGCTCAAAGAGTATTTGCCAGAAGACAATGTTTGTGCAGAATCATATTACGAGACGCAGAAATTGGTCTATAGTCTTGGGTTGCCGTGCGAAACCATTGATGTTTGTATAGATAATTGTATGATCTACTGGAAAGATGATGATATGTTACAAGAATGTCGGTTCTGTAACAAACCAAGATATAAGGCACAAGGGAGTGGGCGTAAGAAGGTTTTGTATCAACGGATGTGGTATTTGCCAATAACTGATAGATTGAAGAGGTTATATCAGTCGGAGAGGACAACAGCTGCGATGAGATGGCATGCAGAGCATTCACAGACAGAAGGAGAGATTAATCATCCCTCAGATGCCAAGGCGTGGAAACATTTTAATACGGTACACAAAGATTTTGCTAGGAATATTAGGAATGTTTACCTTGCTCTATGCACCGATGGTTTTATAGGATGCGGAGATTTACCGTTGCAAGAAGAATCATGTTCATCGATACAAGTGCCAGAGTAAGCTACAAAGCTAGTGGTTCTTATCGATCCGGAAAACCGAGAGTACGAGGATCTCCCTGAAGAAGATGTTGACGATGAGGGACGTGACGAGTTTGCAGAAAGTGATAATCCAAGTAGTGGAAATGATAGTAACGGTGAAGAATCTGATTGATACTACGGTTTATAATGTAAGAACAATGTATTATGTCAATCTTTTAGCAATCAAAGTTTAATCAAACTAAGTTTTACAAATCAATCAAAAAATTATCAATCTAAGTTTTATAAATCAATCTAACATTCCGCTAAAATCAATCTAGTATTTTATATGATTTATATGATGTATAAACACTTAGGAAAAAATGAAATTCTTAAAAACGTCGTAAAGACGTTGGGAGCTTAAAACGTCATAAAGACGTTGTTAGTTGCCAACGTCTTTACGACGTTTTGAGCACATGAATCTTTTGTATCCCACATTTGTAATATGGTTTATATTGTTGATAGGATCTATATGATTTATAATATTTTATAGGATGTTATATGATTTATATGATGTATAAACACTTAGGAAAAATTAAATTCTTAAAATCGTCGTAAAGGAGTCGGGAGTAAAGAACGTCGTAAACACGTTGCTAGCTGCCAATGTCTTTACGACGTTTCGTAAAGACGTTGGCAGCTAGCAACGTGTTTACGACGTTCCTGGCTCCCGACTCCTTTACGATGTTCTATAATTTCATAAATAATATAAATTATATACATATTACATATATCGTATATCTTATAATATAAATTATATACATATTATATACATATAAATTATATATCTTATAATATATAAATCGTATACAATTATAAATTATTAGAGAACGTCGTAAAGGAGTCGGCAGCCAGGAACGTCGTAAAGACGTTGCTAGCTGCCTTTATGCCGCAACCCATAAGAAGAAATTTGGCGTCTTCGTCGATCCACGTTGTGAGCTGCTACATAGCCAGGTTGAACCTACGGTTCAGGAGCGTCAAACGCAGCTTTCCCAGGAATCCACCAACGATACTCTAGTCCAATTGAGTGCTCCACAGATCAACGCAATTTATAAGCAGGTATTAAATTAAATACTTTAATTTAAATAATATTTTTTTCCTGACAAATCTTTTTTGTAGATTGCTCCAACTAAAAATGGACGGATTATTAGCATAGGATCCGCCAAAGATGTCCAGAGAGTCACTTCTAACTGGATAGGCGAAAACTCACTCCGTACTCAGTTGCAGGAATCTCGTGCGGAAATTGCTTCGCTAAAGCAAACGACGGATGAGAAATTCGCAGCCATGGAATCCATGATGGATATTTTGGTCGCGGGCAATCCACATGCATGTGCGGCTTTGGAGCTTAGACGTCGCAACCTCGGGATTAGGCCTACCGAGGATATCGAGGTCGATTTGAACGAGCGGGTAGGTGAAGATCAGGATGACCGTAACTCTGACATGTTCGACGAATTACTCCGTTAAATATTTTGTAATTTGTAATTAAATTTTGTAAAAACATTTTAATTTTATATTTTAGTTTTATATTATAATTTTGATTTATTCATTTCATATTTTTATTTAAATACAAAAAATTAAATTTCACATTTTAATAAAAATAAATCACAAATTTTAGTCTCTAATTCGATGTAAAATATTCGTCTTTAAGTAGCTGTCAACAATTTCGTCTTTAAATAGTTGTAAAATTTTCGTCTTTACTTAGTTGTAAATTTTTCGACTTTAATACGTTGTAACACATTTTGACTTTAAAACGTTATAAAAGATTTCGAATCTAGTTAGTTGTAAACTAAACGTTGTAAGTTAGTTGTTAAGTTTACAACTAACTAACAACGTTTAGTTTTCCATCGAATTTACAACCCCCACTTTATGTTACGATGTTTTTACAACGTCTAGTTTACGACGTTTTAACAACGTTATTTTTGTGTTGCTAAATGTTACAATATTTTGTGCCTTACGACGTGCAAGACACGACGAACCACGTGGCGTCCCTAATGCGTTGTAAAAGGTCTTTACAACGCTTTAGGGACGAATTTTGGAGTTGTAAAAGTTGTGTTCTCTAGTAGTGTTTGTTGTTTATTTCCCACATAAACATAACTATGGGGAAGAGCAGAAATACTCTCAGAGGGTGGTTTCAATGGGAAGGCTCCCGATAATAAAAAAGTATTAACCACTATTGCTCATTGAAGAAAATAACAAAAAAGTTTCTTATTGGCACTGATGCATATAATGACATAGAGAGGAATTCTCAACTTGGTATTATACTACAGTTTGCTAGCACATGGTTCACATAAGCAAAAAAATATGTGCAACACCTATTGGGTAATATGCTTCACAAACATAAGATGCATGAGCTTTGGGTGTTAGCCGATTGTCGGCCAATCAGATTTTTTGTGAATGAGTTTCAACCTATCACGCATCTCAACTGTGGATTGCCTGATCTTGATAATGTAAACTTAGTTGTAGGAGATTTATCATCATTGTTATAGATTATATCAAACTAACTGTTTTTTAATGTGGTTTAATGTTATACTATGAAGTAGTCATATGCATGTGTCTAAAAGTTTTGTTATTTTATAATTTTAGATTCTGTCTTTTTATTAGTCAAAATCACATTGTTCGTAAAACGCTTGATTTTGCTGCGAGATGTCAGGGTTCATGTAAAGAATTTGCAGCTGTTTCATTTGGTGTAATTATTTACTATATCATCAATAGTTCTTATATTGATGTTATATAATTGAATATGTAGGTTGCATGAAAAATCTAACTCGATAAGAGAAAGACAAGGGTGTATCTTCTTCTTCTTAAATTGACGCTTTTATGAAGGTCAGGAACATATAGCTCCTAACTTGGTGTGGTTAATTTTGTTTGTATGATTTATCTATTATAATAGTAGTGTTAGAGTGGAAGTGGTGGGCTTTTTTGAGTCTCTAGGAATTTTTTCATGTTAGAATGTTTTCGTTAGGTGTGGCTGATGTATATCACAATTTAATAATAAAGTTCAGATTTATATTAGAGTTTATGATTATAAAAGAAAAGATGAAACATATCAGTTTTGGTTAACATAATTAGAGCAACCTTGTATACAAACCCATCATGTCTTTAGGATTTTAAAATGTTTAATGTTATTCTCGAGTCTTATGAGAATTTTGGATGTATCTTTAAACGTCAAGCAACTATCTATTTTCAAATCTATAAAATACAATCTATAATTACTGAAAGAATTTTTGAAATAGAGCAATAGCAAAAGTTTTCTCTATTTACTTGTTGAAAAAAATATAGAGTAAAATGTGTAGTTACGATATACCCTTTTAAAAAAAGTGAAGCGAAGAAACTTTTTGTGTCAAATTTCTTCTTCTCTTCTCTGTTTAAGCAAAAGAAACAAAAACGAAGAAAGCCTAACTGTCGTCAATTATCTCTTTTCTTCTATTTCTCTGCTTCTTCTTATTCGTCTTACTTGTCGTCTTCATTGTCGACATCATCTTTTTTGTTGTTGTCTTATTACTCGTTGTCTTCTTCTTCGTCTTTGTACTCGTCGTCTATGTTGTTGTCTTCTTTATAAAAGTTAAGTTTCTTCTTGTCTTGTTTTTCTCCTCTTATTCTCTTTCTTCTTCTTCGCGGCAACATTTGGGTTTGCCGTTTTCGCAACATTTGAATTTGTCGATTTCGCGACATCTGGGTTTCTCGATTTTGCAACATTTGGGTTTGTCGATTTAGCGACATTTGGTTTTGTCGATTGGGAATGAGTTTTTGTTCATCATCTTCTTCTTGTGTGTTTGTCAAGTAGAGTTCGTCTCGGGTCTGAGCCAATGTGATATAGTTTGTCACTTGTTGTGAAGGTTTGATTGATAGAGTTTGGGTGAAGTGAGGCAGAGATAGGCTAAGTGTAATATAATTAGTCTGACGTTTGGTAGAGGTAGGTTGTAGTGTCGTTTCATGGTTAAGTTTTAATAGAGTTAAAGCGAAGTTTGATGTAATGAATAAATTTTTAGTCGAGTTGGCTTCCGTGTAGCAGAGTTGATTAGTGTTTAGTAGAGTTATGTTACAGTGTAGTATAGTTGATTAGCATGTAAGTAGATTACGAAGAAGTTTAATAGAGTTAGGAGCAAGTTTGGTAGAGTTAGGAGCAAATTTGGTAGAGTTAAAAGCAAGTTTGGTAGAGTTAGAGGCAAATTTGGTAGAGTTAGGGGCAAGTTTAGTAGAGGTTCATTGAAGTTTACGATGATATTGGTGGAGGTATGTTGTAGTGTAGTAGAGTCTATTTGCGTATAATAGAGTTGGGTTTTTAATGTTTATCGTTTTTTTTCATCTTCAAGTATGGCTGAGAAGAAGTACCCGGAGAAGCTTTTCAAACACGGTATTTCGGTGATGAAAAATCAAAGCATTAACCACTACTACATCTTAAAAACATTATTAATATGATCAAGGGTATTGGTGAGCATGCGTACGTAGACATAAAGGAGAACTCTTGGCTAGGTGTATTTCTGAAGCTTGCTGACTCCGACTACACGTTTACAGGGAGGCATGTACAATATTTGTTGATGCATCAACTACTGATTAAAAAAAGTATGAGATGTGGGTGTTGTTTGGGTCTCGGTCTATGAGGTTTTCTCTGCACGAGTTTGCGGAAATAATGCAGCTTAATTGCGGTAACTTCGATGAGTTTTCTAATGTGGCAGATGTTGCCCACGAAGATCTTTGGAAAGAAATGACTTTAGGGGGTTGGTGAAGGCCCTACATGGGTAGAGTTGAAAGAGGTGTTTGGGAGATGTAGAGGATGGTCTTTTGAGAAGAGGAAGATGATTGACTTGCTATTGGTTTTGCATGTTTGGGTTTATGGTTGTCACGTAAATAGTAGGATTCCTTCTAGGTCTGCTAAGTTGGTTTCAGATTTTGAGAAGTTCGAGAGGAATCCATGGGGAAGAGTAGCGTTTCAGTAACTTATGAATTTGGTCAAAAGTGCATCCTACAAAAAGGGCACTTACACTCTACATGGGTTTGTGCACTCAATTCTTATATGGGCATTTGAGTCTATCCCCATATTAGCTGAAATATTTGGGGATAAAAGAGAAGGTGACGTTCCCATTCTACGATGGAGATCAATCAAGAAACAAACCATTGAAACAAAAGAAATTGTAAAGTTAAAGCAACAAAACACGCATAATGGAAAGGTAAATTGCTTTTGTAGTAGAGTTCATTGTATATATGGTGGAATTTGTTTAAGTGATTGATATAGTCGATTAGTAGAGTTTATTTTGGTGTAGTAGAGTTCAGTTTAGTATAATAGAGTGTTTATATGTAGTAGAGTTCATCTATTAGTAGAGTTTATTTTAGAGTAATAGAGTTCAATTTTGTATAGTAGAGCTTATTTATGTGTAGTAGAGTTCAATTTCATATAGTTACTCTTTTTAGTACAGTTGATTGCTGGTTTAGTAGAGTTAATTTATCTTTGATAAAGTTGCATCTTCTCGTCTACTATGTACGCCTAAAGCAGTTAACTACAAAGCCTCTGGAGATAATGCTTCTTCACCGCCTCGTTTGAATGAGCACTACGCTTGTTCATCCTCTTCTCAACATAAGCATTTGCCTTCCTCTTATTACTTATGTCCCAGATGGTCAAAGAAGGCGATCCTGAGCACGAAGTTACCCTTAAAGATGTGGATCTTAAATCGGTACGTAAGGCTCTATTTGAATGAGACTTACAATGATTGATTTTTTCCAATGTACAAACAATTGAATTGTTAACATCATATATTTGTACAAACACTCGTAGAGCTTATTTATATGGTTTGGTCGAGTTATGTGTATCGTTTGATATACGCTACCAAACAATTCATGTGATTAATAAATCTCTACCAAACCATAAAAATCAACTCTACCATTGATAGCAACTCTACTAACTGTCAAGCTGACATAGTAGAGTTATTCTTCACAGACACCTCGTTGGGAGCGGCCTAGCCTGGTAGATTCAGACTCGGAGAAAACACCAAGTGCAGGTTCATGTGTTGACTGTAGTACTCTCTACGAACAAAGTAGAGTCTATTTATAGTATGATAGAGTTCAGTTCAAATGGATATGTAGTGGAGTTCATTACCTGTATAGTAGAGTTTATTTACTTAAATAGTAGAGTTCATGTACCATATTGTAGAGTTCATTTACCTTATAATATAGTTCATTTACTTAAATAGTAGAGTTCATTTACCGTATAGCAGAGTTCATTTACCTTATAGTAGATTTCATTTACAAGTATAGTAGAGTTCATTTATGTAAATATTAGAGTTCATTTACCGTGTGGTGGAGTTCGTTTACCTTATAGTAGAGTTCATTTACATGTATAGTAGAGTTTAATCACATGTAAAGTAGAGTTCATTTACCGTGTGATGGAGTTCATTTACCTTATAGTAGAGTTCATTTACCTTATAGATTTTATAAACCGTATAGTAAAGTTTATTTACATTATAGTAGTGTCCAGGAAAGTAAGCTCGACTCCACAACCAAACATCAGTTTTTATCAATTACGCATGAAGCTTTGGATATAACGCCTGAATCTGAGGTAATATAGCGTTGAACTCATCAACCCTAAACGCAGTGGCAACTTTCTTGAACAACTTAAAGGGCTCTCCCCTCTAAATTTCGACAAAATTTTCTTACGTAGGTGGTATATGCAAATTCCCCGAGAAGAAAGTGGGTACACATTCTTTATGGATTTAGCAATGGAGTTATGCCTATCTGATATGATGACAAGTTCTATGTAATCAGGGATAACACGGTTGAGCTGTATAAAAAATGATTCCCAATATTTGTCATTCTCGGTGTCAACCACATCGAAAGTCATAGGAAATATGTTGAAGTTACCGTCTTGCATGGTAGCAGTTAGTAGAGTACATTTATATTTCCCTTGTAAAAAGGTATCATCAATAACAACAATCTTGCATCAAATTCTATGAATAGATTCTTGAACCTGTCTTGCCCGTCTACTTCAAGCTTTATTAGGGTTCCGAGATTCACTCTTCTAATAGCAAACAAGTACGACGAAAGTTCTTGGAAACTACTTCTAGAAGTTCCTGTAACCAGAGCTCATGCTTGGCTTAGAGTACGATGTGCTTTCCAGTACTTCAGCTGCATAAATTGTAGTTATGACGACATTAACTCTACTATGAAGGACATTTAACTCCAGTACGAGGACATTTAACTCTACTACAAACAAGTTTAACTCCACCGTGACAACATTAACTCTGCTACAAGGAAGATTACTCTACTATTTCCACATGAACTGACTACATTAACTTTATTACAAGGAAGATTAACTATATTATTTCCACCTTAACTCCACTACCAGAAGAGTTACTCATCTACAAATATATTAACTCCACTACGAGGCTACTACAAACAAGTTTAACTCCACCGTGACTACATTAACTCCACTACAAGGAAGATTAACTCTACTATTTCCACATTAACTATACTACGTAAAAATTAACTCCACCATACCGACATTTAAGTTTACTAAACAAGTTTAATTGACTACATTAACTCTACTACAAGGAAGATTAACTCTATTGTTTCCACATTAACTCTACTACAATAGGATTAACGTCACCATGCCAACATTATAACTATATTACGTTATATGAAGTTTGTACCTTCAGACTGAATCGCGTGTTCATTGAATCAGCAATGTGTCGAGGAAGAACTGATGGTCCAATTCCACCTATGAGTTCCACGTATTATCGTCCTAAGAATTCAGTAGACGCTTGTCGTGTACAACTTGATCTCTCTGTAACAGAATAACTATGTTCTCCCATATACTTTCGGACAAAGAAACAACCATCATCGTCAACAGGTGAAGCTTGCACTCTCCACTGACAGTTTGGTACCGCAACATTTCGCATCCAATACTATCTTCGATGAAGCGACAACATCAAAATCAAACCTTTGTAAGACAGAAAGAATCTTTAGCCTCGTCACGAGTTCTTTTTTTGATTATTATCGTTGCCCAAAAACCAGTGCTAGTGCTGACATTTCTATGTCCAAATATTGAGCCTTCATATCCAAACCCATTGTTTTCTCCGAGAGGTTTTTCTTCTCTTCTTTCTTCAATTTTTTACGAACACTAATATAATCTTCATCATCTGAGCTTGCGCCATCCATATCATCGTAACAGTCGAATCTGAATTCCACATCTTCATCCTCAACATTCTAGTTTCGTGTTTCACATTTTCCGGCATACCCTCATTGTTTGGTCCACCTTTATTAAACACCGGATCAACTACACCACACTTTTCACAAACTCTACTACAAATGCCATCTCTACTAGATAAAGGATCAACTCTATTAGACCAATGGTGAACTCTATTACATGAAGCATCATAGTTCTCTCACTTACAATGGAATTTCTCGTCATCGTTACCTTTAGCGTTACCTTTTTCAGGGAAACTCGCTGACACACGAGATCTAGTGGAAATCTCGACACATAGACGCATTGTTTTTTTTACGAAATTATTGCACAAACACTTGAAGTTGTCTTTCGTTACTTACAAAGACAGGGGGAGTATCTTGTGGTAGTGAATGAATGACTACATTTGGCATGTAGATTAATTTTACCTCATGACATTGTTGATGCAAACCGAAATTAGCATAAACCATCTCCAGAAATTCATCGAACCTTAAATCTTCACCAATGCCTATCATCCAACACCCGTAGGACTGGTCCACCAAAAAACTCCATCGACTTTCTTTAAAATTCCAAATCCCACAAACCAAAATGATTTGATCCATAGATCAAAACAGAAAAATCCAATAAACAGTACAATGAAGGAACTTGGAAGTGAAGGAGCTTAATGAGAGCTCTAATGGCGTCACATATGGAGGAAGCAGTTATGTGAGCAGTAGATGAGCTAACAACTGAGGGATAAATTTGTCATTTTAACTCTACTAATGATGTAGTCTAGGTTTTCACAATCAACTATACTACAAGGGTCATTAACTCTATTAAACACTTTTTTTACTCTATCATGAGTTAAATTTTAACTCTATCATGCACAGTTTTTTGCACAATTAAACTCTACTACACGCACTTAAACTCTATTACGTTGCATTCAATTACTTTAGTATAACTGATTAAAGCGCGGAAATCAACTCTACTATGCATTAATTCTAACTCTACTATGCACGAATTTTAATTCATGTTAACTCTACTAAACACACTTTAACTCTACCAACATTTGATTAACTATATTACGTTGCACTCCGTTAGTTTAGTAGAGTTGATTAAAGCGCGAAAATCAACTCTACTATGAATATATTCATAAATTCTAACTTACTATACACGGCTTTTAATTCATGTCAACTCTACTAAACACACTTTAACGATACTAACGTTTGATTAACTCTATCACGTTGCACTCTGTTAGTTTAGTAGAGTTGATTAAAGCGCAAAAGTCAACTCTACTATGCATAAATTCTAACTCTATTATACACGACTTTTAATTCATGTCAACTCTACTAAACACACTTTAACTCTACTAACATTTTGATTAACTCTATTACGTTTCACTCCGTTAGTTTAGTAGAGTCGATTGCTTACGTGACAAATTTCATTAATGGTATTTTTGTAAATATGTTGTTTGTTTACTCATTAAAAATGGCAAAATAGTATTTGTAAAATTAAAAAAACTATTATAGTAATATTCAAACATTTGCTATATTTAAATAATTAGCTCTTATTTTAGTCCTAGTCTAGCAAATCACTCATAATTATTTTGTTTTTGGTGACAATCTAAAAATATATCATCTTCTCCCTTACTTACGTCTAGATAAAGCTTTAATAAGCTATCATATATTTTCTATCATCTCTACGTAATCTTGCTTTGTTCTCATTTTGTCAATTGTTGTAAATCTCTTTGCTTTTCTATTCTTGTATGACTGTTTGTTTTCTTTTGTTGCATATAATAAGAGAAAGCAGAAGTGATAACAGAGTAATTTACAAGTTCTCAAGGGTTAAACCTCCCTTGGTACATCTCGGTGAGCAAGGCTCACATATGTGAAATCCACTATGTTAAGAATGTCACCCGTTACAAGTAATGTATGGGTCAAGCTACACTCAACTCGCTTACAAGAACAGAGGGAAATTATACATGAAAAACAGAGAATCACTCACCGAAATCTCAACCTCAAGCCTCTTTTTTTTCCTCTCCTCTAACGATAGTTTATCTCCCACACACCTCTAAGTAAGTCTTCTCTCACTCTTATGTACACCTAGCATCACACACTCTTTGCATTCTCTCTGTCATGCCTCTGCAATCTCTGCAAAACTTCTTCTTCTAATCATTTTCGACTCAAAAGCAGTCTTTCCTCTTTTGACACAAAGTGCAAGGATTGGACCCTTTTAGAAGCCCACCAGAAGACTATGACGAGATCCATTAAGCTTATCTTCAATGACCAATGAGCTTAAATCCATTTTGGCCCATCACCATCTGATCCGGATGAGAAGAATGAAATGAGAAGAATGGAAGACGCAAACGACATTAGAATTCGGGTGAGAGTATTGGTAACTCTTCTCCCTGACCAAATAATATTGCGTACAACTTCTATATATAAGTAACTAATTAATCAATACACTTTGTATATTTAACCATATGTACATGTAATGAAATGAAACATCTATTAAAAGGCAAAAGACGTTGATGTTTTTGTTCTTTTGTTAATATTAAAAAGAAATTTAGGGAGAAAGACGTTCGGTTAGAAAACACAAAACTTAAGTGACAGAAAATAAAGAATTTTGATTTTTGTCCATCAAAAAATTATTTAAAGGATAAAAGGTCAAGGGAGTATAAAATCAAGTAGAAAGATTGGATTCACAACATCATCAAATAATGTTTTAGAAATAGAAATCACAAACTGAATTTTATATTCGGTATGAACCCAAAATTTACATCATTCGTATTGTGTTTAATGCATGTTTGGTTTGTTTGTGAATATGAGCATGGTGGAGATTCTAAGCTGGCAATACCTTTTGATTAGTCATTTGATCCTGCATAGAGTCGAGGATCCACAGAAAACAATGGTGTGATTTGAAGAGAATGAATATTGTTCTGCTCAACATATCTAGAGATGTACTAAACATTTGTAGTTCTTTTGGGTAACCCGAGATTCTAATATCTCCACCTGTCTTTCGATTAGTAAGACCATCCAGCAATATTGTTTTATCTGCGCCACTTGATCAAATGTGAGTGGAGTATTCTCACATGGACCATCTCTATTTATGAGTCTTTTGTTTTAAGGCTTTTAGTCATAAAAAATTAATATCTTAATATAATATATTTTTAATTAAATTTTAACTATAAAAAGAAAAAATCAAGAATAGAAAGCCACATACTTTAAAGATTCATTTTATAGTCTCTAAATCTCTTATTTAAGAGAGTCATCTCTTTCTCTTACTTCCATTTCATTACTTTTCATTTTTAGTGACACCGTTCTAAAAATCCCCATTGAAAATGGTTTTACAGCTTTAGTTGGATCAAGCGGTGCAGGTAAAACTATATTGTTGAATGTTCTTGTGGGTTGAAAGCCAGGTGGATATATCGAGGGAGATATTAGAATCTCTGGTTACTCAAAATACAATAAACGTTTCGTAAAATATTGTCATGAATTGTTGTTATCAAGAAATGAGATGCATCAGAGAAGGAAAGATGGCGTGTAGGTAGAACAGTTCTCTCTCGGGTTCAATTATCGAAGACATCTTAACTTCATTAATTTTCGACGCTGGGGACGCCGACATCACCGATTCTTGCCAGTGTGGGACTTCACCTCCTGGGATCGCTCGTCTTCAATTTCCCTTGTTGCTATTATTTGTTCTCTGACCTTCTACATCGAAAGTTATGGCAGTTTATGCTGAAAATTGGTCTAGAGGTTGGTCTTTAAGATGGCCAAGACTCTCTTTTTCTCTGGAAAATCTATTGCAGATTTCGAGAAGTTTGATTAGTGGTGATGACTATGCCGCCGACATCATCAATCCTTCTCTCCATAGAGACAACTTGATTAGGGTTTCAGTCCCTTCTCATGGACCTAGCAATGAGCTATGTTATGAGTTTCAATTTTCATGAATTATTTAATTTTTTATGGCCTAGTTAGCCCAATAAAATTTACTTATGAGGACATAGTACTCTCTTTGGACCCTAGACATATTAAGATTAATTATTCCGCTAGTCATTTTCTTCTAGACCTAATTTAGATATAGGTTGTTCAATGATTATAAGAGTTTAATCATTGAACAACTTTAAAAGCTCAATGATTATAAGAGTTTTCTTGGTAGATCAACTGCCCCTCGTGGTGACAGAACTAGGATTGGTCTCCAAGCTTCAGTTTGGGCACTCTTTATCCAACATCTATCCAAAATCTCTGGTGTGTCAGCAGAGGCAGAGTAAAAGAAGAAGAAAGGGTGTCAATTGACACCCATGAAATTTCAAATTGTTAATATATTTTTTGTGTTTTGTTAAAAATTGACCGCTTCCAAAATAGTTTCTGACCTCCATAAAATAATCTAATTCTGATCCAACAAAAATATATTTGATATTAATATTAATATTAATTTTTGGCTAGTCCTACATAAAATCAAACAGATTAATATTTTTCAAGTTGAAATTAATTAAATTTTAATAATATATATCTATTTCCTTTTTTGTCATTAATATTTTTGTATTTTTTAATAGAAATAGCAAATCTCTTAAAAAAATATTTGTATGTTACATTAGTTTGTTTTTAAAACGATATATTTTTCAAGTTATCTTCAACTTACATATATACACATTTTATATAGTAGTGAATTATTTTATGAACATGAAACAAACAATATATCTATAATGTAATAGAACAAATATAACTTCATTGAACAAATAAGCATAGAATACTATAACCAAAACCGAACAGATGTCTAAAATACCCAAAATATATAATATATTTACAGAAATATATATACTATTAATTACACAAATATTTAAAATTTTAACTAGAAATCTATATAAATTAGTCAATTTATAATCAATATAACAAAAAGACTAAAATATTAAATATTGTATTTAAATTATGATTTTTTTAGATTGTTTTTTAATTTTCTGAAAATATTTTGATTAAAAAATTAGTTTAATCAAAATTACAATGGGATGATTTTCTTGCTAAAGTTTTGTCTTTTAGTGAGAAAAGTAAGACTGAAATTCTTAATATGGATGAGGAATTTGTTGATTCGAGAAGACCAAGGAAAAAGACCAACATAACCAACTTGCATCATTACAAGGTGGACTGTTTTTACACTGTCTTAGATATGCAACTTCAAGAGTTTAATGATCGTTTTAATGAGGTAAATTCAAAACTACTTGTTTGTATGGCAGCCTTAAATCCGGCAGATTCTTTCCAACAGTTTGATAAGTCAAAGTTGATGAGATTAGCTCAGTTTTATTCTGATGACTTTAGTTCTGTAGAGTGCAAATCTCTTGATCAACATCTTGATATATATCTTGATAATGTGAAACAAGACAAAAGATTTACTAGTCTCAAAATTATTGGTGATCTTGCTCGTGTTATGGTGGAGACAAAAAAGCATATATCTCATCCTTTGGTTTATCGACTTTTAAAGCTAGTTCTAATTCTACCAGTTTCGACAGCAACTGTTGAAAGATGTTTTTCTGCAATGAATATTGTGAAGACTTATTTGCGTAATCGTATTGGTGATACATTTTTTAGTGATTGTCTAGTTTGTTTTATTGAAAAACAGGTATTGACAGTGTGACAAATGAAATGGTGATACCCAATTTTCAAAATATGAGTGAGCGTAGGATATGTCTTTAATATAGTTATTTGTATTGACATTCATTTTTTTAAGGTTAAATTTATTTACTTTTTTGAGAGAAAAAATATTTTGACACCTATATATCAAAATCCTGGCTCTGCCACTGTGTGAGAGTCTTCTCCGCCTGGGCTCACAGTTACCTCTGCTTTATTTTATTCTCGGTTTTTATGCTATTTTATGAATATTTATTTTGAGGCTGTATTCCCGAACTATTGATTAATAGAAACAGATTTGTGCCAAAAAGAAAGAAAGAATTGTTGTTATCAATGGATGACTTAACGTGTGTGCTTCTCGGTCAACCTTAAAATTACAACTGCTTGTGAAACGAAGAGACAGGTTATATATATGATGAGAAATTAATTAGGTAAACACCCGCAGGTTTTAATAGACTACTTTCAGGTACCTGTCTTGGCTTTGTCTTCTTCTACTTTGATCTTGGCATTTATATGCTTGTATTCCAAGTAAAAAGTGACAAACCCTAAACCTTTCTACAAGGGATTAACGGAGTACCCGCAATCTCAAGTGTATACAATCCAGCAGGATGATTGAAGTATCTAAGCCGGCTTTAGAGGAAAAATATAGCATCATTTAGCTACCTTTTTCAACTTATTTTAACATTCACTATCAAAAGCTTAAAACTAAACCATACTGTGTTATCTATACAGAGAAGTGGAAGCAAACATTAAGCAACTCAGTGTTCCACCAGAAAGCTCAGAGCCAATAAACTTTAATTCAAGATACTCACAAAACCAACCATCTCAAATTTCTACTCTGCCTCTGAAAACAAAACCTTGTCTACTGGAGAAGTCCAGAATACAATCTCGTGAGATTGGTCTTCACTACGATTTATGCGCTTACACTGGGCACAGTTTCTAGGAGTTAATAACGTTTCATTGGTACGACACAACCAATTGTTTCAAACGAAAGAACAGTTTGATAAGAAATTATCTGTAAGCATCAGTATAGTTTGTAAATGAAAGGTGTTAAGTTCAAACTTGGAAAGAACTATCATTTTATTAGCAAGTGATGCCTTAAATTGCAACATTAGTTTTTGTAAATCATTACATTTAAAGAAAAGGAACAAAAAGAGAGCGAAATGCTCAATTTGTTGCTCTCCTCAGACTTCAACCATCGGAAGATAAGAATACAAAAGAGAAGAAAGCCGCGAAAACAGATTGCTTGGGGAAAGCTTTGTGTTGCTTTTGTTTCTATTTCCCTTCGAGAAAGCTGCGAACTTCAGCATCTGAGGGAAGAGCTGGGATTGCTCCTTTTTTGGTCGTGGTGATTGCTCCACAAGCGTTTGCAAATCTTAGGACTTTCCTCAATCTCTCTTCGTCCTGTAAACATAAACCCAAGACTTCATTGAATATTGGATTTACAACCTATATGAAGCTAAAGAAGGATTCATCCAATGGATGCACATTGACTAATTAGATGCTTCTTTTGAATGTTATACCTCGAGAACAGATTGATCATCGACGATCTGGTTCAGAAGAGCACCAACAAAGGAATCTCCAGCTCCAGTTGTATCCACAGCGTTCACATGGAAAGGGTCCACGGATCCTTTGAAACTCTACACAGTTTGGTAAAGTGTATAAGAACATATACCTATTTTAGTGGAAGTAACAAAGTTATTGACGTAAATAAGTAAAAGAACAAGTCGCTTTCATGTTCATGTGAATCGGCAAATGAAACGAACAAAATTAAATTCCTGACAAGAAGAATATATGCAATGTTTGCAAAAAGAAAAGAAAAAACCTTAGAGATCACGACTTGTGCGACCCTTATTGATTAGAGTAGTATTAATATTTTGGAAGGGTCCACGGGGTAAAATTCAATTTTTTATTCTGCAGTTGGTGAGATCTACCAAACCTACTAAATACCCACTAATATTTAATCAAGTAGCTGAAATGATTCCTGCAGAAGTGTTGAAATCCTTGTCCTAAATTGTTATTTAAAAAAGTAAACACTGTCGAATCCTATTCCAAGACATGATAATATAAAGCAATCCTGATTTTATATTATATAGCACATTAGTTTGCCTTCTCGTATTTTGTAATGGACACAACATATAAAGACATAACCAAGAGACAATCATGTTGATGATGGTTATGATGATGTTTAATGCACATAAAGATAAGTGTTTACCTTGGTGTAATACCGACAGCCCTTTTCACCGAGAGTAACAAGCAAGAGCTTCAAGTTGGGATGCCACAAGGATAATGCGGTCTCATCATCGATCTTGTTGCTTCCAGTTAGAAACTCAAGCTCAACGTCACTCACCTTGATGATCTCAGCTTTGTCCCAGATGCTCATGATCTGAGTCTTGGCTTCTTCCTTTGATGGCCACAGAGGTTCCCTGAGGTTCGGGTCATAGGAAAGAAGAGCTCCTGCTTCTTTCGCTACTTCCATGGCTTTCAAGTGAGCCGACCTACATGGCTCCACTATCAAGCTTATTGATCCATAGTGAAACACTTTCGCCTGCAAAAAGAATACATTACATTGGTCAAAAAAATGTTAAAACAGTTTTAGTACCCAAAACTCACAAAAGATCACAACTTTGATCATATGGAATAATAATCAAGGGACCCAGATGGGGGTCGATCATTATCAAAACTGTAGAAAAAAAGCAAAAGATCCTCACCAGTGAGATTAGTTGTAAAGGTAATATTTTTACCAATTTTAAACAGAAAATTCAACCTGGCATCATTTGAAACCATTGCTATAATAAAATCGATTTACACGTTTATGTGCACATTCACCTTTTACATTGCAATAAACCCAAAAACACTCCAATAATTTCAATTTGGAACACAGATTTACCTCACTGGAAAACAACCCAATAGACCTACATGTTGATGGTAAACTACACTTATACACGACATTAAACTGCTTTAAAAAGTAAAGCTTTTGTTTTTAGTTGTTTTGGGTAAAAGAAAAACACCAAGGAATTGGGCAAATCACGTGATATCACGTGGATCTAAGAACGCCCGCGAAAAAATTATCGATCGCGAGAAAAGTAACCGGCAGTGAGATCATTTTCTACGTTTCTAAATTCAATAGCGCGAATCTCAATACCACACGATCGATAACCCAAATCAAATTTTGATTCTACGTTTCGTCTCCTAATAATTCAAATCATATACGAAATCTATGGATCTAGAGAAGATCTGGTTTAAACAGGATTGATCTAATCTCCAAAATCGTAATAATAAGGAATCAGAAAGAGAAGGGGATAAATTCGAATTTACGTACGGATCTGATAAGGTCGAGGTTGAGTTCATCAGGACGGAGAAGCATATCAGCACTAGGATTACGGTAAAACATAAACTCACGATCTCCATCAGCACGTAATGTGACGAAAGCGAGAGCAGTTCTAGCTCCAGTATCGAAGTTAATCCCCTGATCAGCGACACCGTTTTTCCTAAGAATCCAGCGAGCATATGCCCAAACTCATCATCTCCAAGTTTACCAACGAAAGCAGAGCGTCCACCGAGTCGTGAAACAGCGATGGCTACGTTAGCAGGAGCACCGCCTGGAGCTTTGAGAAATCCAGGAGCTTCGGCGAGGGAAACACCGGATTCGGTAGGAACAAAATCGATTAGCATCTCGCCGAAGCTAACGATCAGTCCTTTGTCACTGTTGGAAGCCATCGAAATCGAGATCTGTTAAATCAATCGAAGAAAAAGAGTAGAGAGAAGAATATAAAGTGAAGGTAGGAGAGAATTGTTTATATAGGAGATCGATGAGACTTGGTGACTAGTGAAGAGCGTACTGATATTTTTGTAATTTGTTTTATTTACTCCAAAATTACACAAAAAGAGAATTTTATAAAAATGCAAATATCTTATTTACCTTTTCAACATTTGCCCGAGTTTTTTATTTTATTTTTATCATTTAATTGCTCCGTCATCGTCTCTGTTATTAGTTTAAAATCGAAATAATAGTTTTTGGGGTACTTGTAGTAGTCATTATGTTGAGTAAATAATAAACTTACTGTATGTATATTATATCGGGGAAAATATTGATCAAAGCCAGTAAATTAAAAAAAGTTACGTTTAAAGCACAAACATTTTATCAAGCTGGTCAACGTCTCATTTTTTTTTTGACTGAAATATTAAAAGTCCGTCGTTAAGTTTTATCGTTAAGTAAACTA
>JAKUCM010000107.1:0-16990 GCA_023374145.1 Lepidium sativum | reverse complement strand
TTTTTCATAAGCTATAGCACACAAAAATGAGTATATAAATCAAAAATGTAAAATCTCATATTTATCAAATATTACTTCAAATATAGGTGAAAAATAATTTTCCAAAAGCTATAGCTCACAAAAATGAGTATATAAGTCAAAAATATAAAATCTAAAATTTTCCAAACTTTGCTTCAAATATAGGTAAAAAATGATTTTCCAAAGGCTATAGCTCACAAAAATGAGTATATAAGTCAAAAATATAAAATCTTAAATCTATCAATCAATAGTTTAAATATAGGTGAAAAATGATTTTCCAAAGGTTATACCTCAAAAAATGAGTATATAAGTCAAAAATGTAAAATCTCATATTATCAAACATTACTTGAGATATAGGTGAAAAATGATTTTCCAAAAACTAGCTCACAAAAATGAGTATATAAGTCAAAAATATATAATCTAAAATTTACCAAATGTTTTTAGTAAAATCTCGTATACTAATAAAAATATATATATATATATATATATATATATATAATTCTTATTTCATATATAGGTGAAAAATTATTTTCCAAATAGTATACCTCCCAAAAATGAGTATATAAGTCAAAAATAAAAAATCTAAAATTTATCAAACATGAGTTGTTTCTATATAGGTGTAGTTGGATCTCTTTGTATAAAGTACAAGAGTACAAGATCATTTTTTTTAATTACAATGTGATAGATTAAAAAAGTGTAGTATAAAAGATTGTAATAATATTTTTAATTACTGTGTCATAATTAAAGTCTCTTTGTAATTTAATTTTGTAAGTACATAATTATATAATACCTAGCATATCGGTTTAAAGATAGATGAAAAAGCTGTTAATCATGGTTAGATCATTAAAAGCCTTATATATAAATGCAAGTATTCTTTCGATAAAAAAATATATATAAATGCAAGTATTCTATAATGATAATTTGTGGATTATAGCTAATCCATTGGCTCTGCTATGTGATCGGATTGATTTTTTTGGGTTTCTTCTATAAATGTATATGAAAGCTAAAACGTTAAACATGAGAAAATCTTTATACTTCTAAATTTTTAGATAATAAATAAGATAAATAATATATATAACTCTTATGTTTTCGATCTTTTTCTTGCCGGTTTAGAAGCATTTGTTCCCTTGTTTTTAGAGGTACACATTATTCATTATGAAACCTAATTCTAGGACTATTTGCTTTTTTTAGCATTTTCGACTCATTATCTTTTTTAGATATTTTATTTTTTATTCGACTTAACATTGTATATATATTCTATTTTCAGTCGCTTTTTGTAAAAAAAGAGAGTAATTGGTGACAAAGAGAAAAAAACCATGAAGGTTGGAAAAGGAGAAAGAAGACACATTTATCTTATTATCTTCTTTTAGCATTTTCGACTTATTATCTGTTTTAGATATTTTATTTTCTATTCGACTTAACACTGTATATATATATATATTCTATTTTCTGTCGGATTTTGTAAAAAAAAAGAGTAAAATTGATGAGAAAGAGAAAAAAACCATGAAGGTTGGAAAAGGAGAAGGTGGACACATTTATCTTATTATTTTTTTTAGCATTTTCGACTTATTATCTGTTTTAGATATTCTATTGTCTATTCGACTTAACACCGTATATATATATTCTATTTTCTGTCGGATTTTGTAAAAGAAAAGAGTAAAATTGATGAGAAAGAGAAAAAAATCATGAAGGTTGGAAAAAGAGAAAGAGGACACATTTATCTTATCACTTAATCACACTTTGTTTACTTCAACCTTTTTCTTCCTTTTGCTTTCGGCTCTCTTTCTTTTCCTTCTTTACTTTATTTTTCTTTAATCTTTTATTTTTTGTTACCTCTACAAGTTTCCATTACCAAAAACTATCAACGTTTTAACTACCCTAAAACCATTTTGATGTATCACTTATATGCCACGACTAACATAAATTATATTCAATAAACTTAGGCTTATATTATTACGTTATGCAAATTTGAAATGTGATTATATAGTTGTTTTTCTATATAAGTGAATGTAAATTTCATTTAGTTGTGAATTTTTAGTATAATATCTTTCAAAAGAAAACTAATTTCTTATAACTTTGTATCATGTGAACATATGAAATAGTGTTGTAGTTGTAAATGATTAAGTATCATTTTCATGAAGTGTGAACATAGCAAAGAAGACAAAATAGTAAAAGGTGGAACAACATTATAAATTTATAATACATTATACTTGACCTATATAAACTTTTGGGCAACCAGAAATTATAAAACACTTAAATTATGTTTGGAATAATTTTTTTTATTATCAATTGAGAAACAAATATTTACCTACCACTCGTTTCAAAATCGAAAGAATTAAAAACACAAAAAAAATCGAATTCGAACCGAATCGAAGAACCTTATGCCCAAAGTTAGTCTCATCAATATACTGTTAAATGTGATTTCACCTAATATGTATTGTATGTATTTGAGACCCTACTTATACTTTACTATTGCCATTTTTGAACACATTCTTATGTTAAAGTAATACAAGAATATTGAAGTCAAATCTAATGTGTTCAAGACATCTATGGTACTAATAAGTCTACTTATATATTTATATTCTATATAGAAGTGATTGCATATTCAGATTAACAACTTCCACTAATCTGTGTTGGGATTTAAACAAGATCCAAAACGCTTTTTGAATAATAAGTTTTCATGTTTTGAAAATGTAGTTACAAAAATTTGCAGTTTGAATGGTCAAAATATTGACTTTGCAAATTATGTAGAAATAGGTAAGATCAAAATTGATATCACAATTCCGCTCTTCATTTGCAATCCAACGAATTACTCCAATTACTGAGATCTACAAGAATTCATCATAAATCAAAAAGCTCTACAAATCTATTCAGATTTATAGATATGGATGAATTTAATAAATTAAGATGTATTATTTACCATTTACAATATATAGCAAACCATCGTCGGGGCTATAGATGCATTCACTAGGCAACATTTAGTCTCTCATGAAAGTTATAGGTTCTTTTTGGTTTCTCCTGGTTAATCCAGAACATTCGAGTTTTCGAGTCGATTCAATCATTTTTGAGTTTTTTGTGTAAGGGAATTTTAGACTGATAGAGCAATTATATTCCGTTTTGAATCGGTTTTTGTGTCCGGGTTAAATGCTCAAGGATTATCTTTGTTCATCCTTGTTTTCTTTAAAGAAAATAAAAGTAGGCCTTGCACAAACTCTAGATTGTTATTTTTGGTCTCTTGCTTCAATTGAAAACCCATTATGAAAAGAAAAGACTAAAGAACTTAATCGTATATATAACCATAATTGGCCAATAATAATGAGCTTGCCATAAGATAATATTTTAATTTTGAGCGTCATTTTTAAAAATCAAGATAAGATGTTTTGATAAACCTCTCTCAAGTTTCAGAGACGCAAAGCCATCTTCACTCAAAAACCTCTGATTCTTGCGTTTCTAATGGCGACTGTTCTTACCACAGCCATTGATGTCTGCTTCAATCCCCAAATTTCAGACACAAAGAAGCACAATTTATTCCTAAAGTCTTCTACTTTAAGACAAAGTCGTACAAGGAAGCTCAATATCTCTTGCAGTTCCTTGAAACAACCTAAAACCCTAGAAGAGGAACTAATTACCAGCAAAACCCAATCTCTCTCTGAGCAGCTCAAGCCTCTCTCTGCAACAACACTCAAACAAGAACAAACTCATATCTTGTCTAAACCGAAATCTGTCTGGGTCAATCCCACAAGACCCAAAAGGTCAGTTCTTTCACTTCAGAGACAAAAACGCTCCGGTTACACTTACAATCCTCAAATTAAGGATCTTAGGGCTTTTGCTCAGAAGCTCAACAATTCGGATTTCAGTGAAAAGCCTGAGTTTTTATCAATTCTGGATGAAATTCCTCATCCACCTAATAGAGATAACGCATTGCTTGTGCTAAACAGCTTAAGAGAATGGCAAAAGAGTCGTATGTTCTTTGAGTGGGTTAAATCCAAGAACTTGTTCCCCATGGAAACGATATTTTATAACGTTACGATGAAATCTCTGAGATTTGGGAGGCAGTTTCAGCTCATTGAGGAGATGGCACTTGAAATGGTGAAAGATGGTGTTGAGCTTGATAACATCACTTATTCAACTATCATCACTTGTGCCAAAAGGTGCAATCTTTACGACAAAGCAATTGAGTGGTTTGAGAGAATGTATAAAACTGGTCTGATGCCTGATGAGGTTACTTACTCAGCGATTCTTGATGTTTACTCCAAGTCAGGAAAAGTTGAAGAGGTTCTTAGTTTGTATGAAAGGGCGGTGGCTACGGGTTGGAAACCTGATGCTATAGCATTCTCTGTGTTGGGGAAGATGTTTGGTGAAGCTGGGGACTATGATGGGATTAGGTATGTTTTGCATGAGATGAAATCTATGGATGTGAAGCCTAATGTGGTTGTGTATAATACTTTGTTGGAAGCTATGGGGAGAGCAGGGAAACCTGGTGTGGCTAGGAGTTTGTTTAATGAGATGCTCGAGGTGGGTTTAACTCCGAATGAGAAAACTTTGACTTCTCTTGTGAAGATTTATGGGAAAGCGAGGTGGGCTAAAGATGCACTTCAGTTGTGGGAAGAAATGAAGGATAAGAAGTGGCCAATGGATTTCATTTTGTACAACACATTGTTGAATATGTGTGCGGATATTGGATTGGAAGAAGAAGCTGAGAGGTTGTTTGATGATATGAAGGGGGCAGGGATATGTAGACCTGATAGTTTTAGCTACACGGCGATGCTAAATATATATGGGAGTGGTGGAAAAGCTGAAAAGGCGATGAAATTGTTTGAAGAGATGTTGGAAGCTGGGGTTCAGGTTAATGTTATGGGCTGCACTTGTTTAGTTCAATGCTTAGGGAAAGCTAAAAGGATCGATGATTTGGTTAATGTGTTTGATCTCTCACTTCAAAGAGGAGTTAAGCCTGACGATAGGCTCTGTGGGTGTCTTCTTTCAGTTATGGCATTGTGTGAGAGTAGTGAAGATTCTGAAAAGGTTATGGCTTGTTTGAAGCGAGCTAATCAGAAGCTGGTGAAATTTGTGAAGCTTATCGAAGATGAGAAAACCAATTTTGAGACTGTAAAGGAAGAGTTCAAGTTAGTGATCAATGAAACCCAAATCGAGGCAAGAAGGCCCTTCTGCAACTGCTTGATAGATATATGCAGAAACAAGAAGCAGCATGAGAGAGCTCATGAGCTTCTCTACTTAGGAACAGTTTTCGGTCTATACCCGGGATTACACAACAAAACCATGAAAGAGTGGAGCCTAGACGTGAGGTCTTTGTCAGTTGGTGCAGCTGAGACTGCTCTTGAAGAGTGGATGAGAACACTTGCCAATATCATTAAACGCCAAGAGGATCTTCCCGAGGTGTTCTTGGCTCAAACCGGAACAGGAACCCACAGATTCTCACTGGGATTAGCGAACTCTTTTGCCTTGCATTTACAACAACTCTCTGCACCTTTTAGACAGAGTGATAGGGCGGGTGTCTTTGTGGCTACAAAGGAGGATTTGGTTTCATGGTTGGAATCAAAGTTTCCACCTTTGGTTGCTTCTCAAGCATGAAACATTATCATCTGTTATCCTAAACTAAAAAGCAACATTATTTTTCCTAGTAAAGTTGTTTATAAATGTAATAGCATACTGAATCATTTGATAAAGTAGCAATATTTTTGTATCAGCAGAAGGAATCAAATTAGTTATTTGCAGTCTTATTTTCACTTCCCCAAAAGATTCAAATTCTCTGGAAGATTCATGCAAAAAGCTTTCGTTTAACGAAAGTAACAGCACATTGAATCTCTCTTTCTCCCAGCTCTCTTACATGCATACACACCTTTCAGTTACTGTATCTGAAAAGACCCATAAATATTTGGGACTTCCTCTTAACTTAGCAGCGCCAGCTATTCTGTCGCTTTGCATCATATGCAGCGCCATCGTTGAGCATATCTTGAGCATCAGTCTCCATTCCAAGCTTCGAGAGTGCTAAAGCCTGCAAGTAAAAAGCTGTTGGCCACTCTGGTATGCACACTTGAGCCTGCATTGCATCTCTCAGTGCAAGCTCTTGTTGGTCTGTCATTAAGTAGGAGAATGCCCGTCTAGCAAAAACTGTTGCAGAAGGAACCGGCATCATCCCCACCAACTAGAATAACAGATACATAAGTTAGAATTCTTGTCCAACATTGAATATTGTGGATCGGTTTTTCTGTTCTTCACCTTTGAGTAGTATTCAATTGAGTTCTTAAAATCCTTGTCTCTGAAAGCAATATCCCCAGACTTTTTCGTGTTGAGCATCTCCTGCACTTGTTGTGTCCATTCTTGAAATGAAAGCTCATTTTCTGCACCTTCCTCATCTCTATAACCGGTTTTAAGCAAAATATCGTGAAAAGTTGCAAGGTCCATCTTTGCACAGGCTTTTCCAAGAGGGGAAAGCATCGTTGGTAATATCACTGTGTTCTTTGGTAAGCCCATTAAGACATGAGAAGCAACCTAAGCAACAAAACAAAACCAAAATAAACAATATGGACATGAACGGAAAAAAAGATCTCAATTTCAGAATAGATTCTTTCAAACCTCTTCTTGCTTTTGTAGAGGTGCCACAGCAGAGAGAAGAAACTTGGTATCAGGTCGATCTTTTGCCTCTGACTGAAGACATTTTGAAGCCAGCTCAACTAATTTAGTAGCATCTTCATTCGCATATTGCCCTTCGAGAGATGAATCCATAAGAAGCAAAGCATTTTTCCCTCTTATGATATCAAGAGCCTGATATAAAACATCACCACTACTTCAGATAAGATGACCAGAGGGATAATGTTCAGCCAATTGAAAAAACTTCCATAGAATCGGAGGCACATACATGGCTAGGTGGAATGTGTTTGCCACTTAAAAGATCCAACAGAATAGTTCCATAACTGAAAATCACACTTTCAGGAATTACTCTACCTGCAAAAACACAGGAACCTCTAATCTTCAATAAAAAATTTGATTGTTTTCAAATACGGTTCACAAGACCAAGAATATTACCTGTCCGTAAGAACTCAGGTGGTGTATAAGCTAAGTTTGTGCTATAGCTTTTTCCATCTCTACTATTCTTCATAAGACCAAAAGTAGAAAGACGAGGGTCACCTTCTTCGTCAAAGAGGATTCGGTATGCATTTAGGTCATGATAGATTTTTCGGTTCTCCATGTTGCAGTGATCAAGTGCTTGTGCGATATAGTCTGCTATCCGAACACGCA
The DNA here is from genome assembly GCA_023374145.1 of Lepidium sativum. Lineage (NCBI taxonomy): Eukaryota > Viridiplantae > Streptophyta > Magnoliopsida > Brassicales > Brassicaceae > Lepidium > Lepidium sativum. The sequence goes on along the minus strand of JAKUCM010000107.1, from coordinate 9,715 downwards.
TATCCCATGGAAGTGGCTGCTTTTCCCCTGCAAACATATATAGAAAAAAGAGAGTAAAGCATCTAATGAAGATTATAAACGAAGCTTATACCAAAAGACAATATGAGTATTACAGTGAAAGAGATGTTTTGAGAGAGTATCATTGGGCATATACTCTGCTACCAACAATCTGTCATCTCCCTCAGCGCAGCAACCAATCAAACTGACTAATCTCTTGTTTCTAAGCTTTCCAACACCTGTTGCTTCCACCTGGTTTCACAAGTCATCAAGGTCAACACCAGGAAAAAGTTCCTATTTTGTTATATCATGTTTCTATTTTGGTAATACATAACAACAGTGACAATAAACAGTCAAGGCATTAGTCATATCCTATGATTTAAAAGCAGCTTTTCACCCAAAGTCGTGGCTTTCTGCATTTCAACGGTAACCAAACCCAGTGAAGCTTATTCTTTTATAGAAAACTGATGTCTTTTTCCTTTCCATAACTAAAAGCTACAGCTAAATCACCACTCCTTTGACAATCATCAATGAGAAGTGATCAAATAGTCCAAGGAATTCACACAGGGTATAAAGATCCGAGTCAATGAATCAATAAACAAGGTACCAAACAACAACATATGCATTGACCTTCTCAGATTTCTTACCACAAATTGCTGAGCATCAGGCCAAGATTGCCTCGAGAATCGCTTAATGGCTACAAGATGATTCCCTTCAAGCTTCCCTCTGTAAACAACATTAGGAGCTTTCTCTCCACCTTCAGATACAATGCAGCTAGGGCTAAACCCATTGGTTGCTTTTCTCAACTCGTTTAGATCAAATTCTTTGAAATTTTGGATCTCCTGATCCACTTGGTCCCCATTTACTGTTAACACACAACAAGACATAACCCAAAAAGGCAAATCAATCTAAACAAGAGTTTAATTCCAAAAAGGAAGAGACTTTCCAACTGTTTTTTTATCTGCTTTTGAGCTTTGAAAGAAAAAAACCCACAAATTAAAGCAACCCCATAAAAAGAACAGAATAAAACCTGCAGATTTACTAGTGAGCAAACAAAATGTGAACTTCTTAGAATCTAAGAGATGATTATTACCTGATTCTGGTTTGTTTGGAACTGATGGGTCATCAGAAGAAGGGAGAGTTTTGGAATGTAAACAACCCATTTCTATTTCTAACACATCAAAATTTGTTGTCCACAGATAAGAAACAGAAACTGAAGATAAAAAGGAGAGATTTTTGTGTCGTGTGTTCTTGGATGAAACAGAAATTGTGGAATTTGAGTTGGGTTTGGATTTGTGCTAGAAGTTGAGAAGGCAATAGAATATAGTAAAATTTAATAAAATTTGAAAACTTAAAAGAAAAAAGGGAAGTGGCTAGAGAGAGAGAAAGATCTGAAATTTAGCAACAAAAGCTGCAGAGTCGAAAAATAGAGGCAACAAAAAACTAAGTCATGTGAAGTAAAGATCTTATTTTTTCTGCTCTATAAGATTTTACTTGCATATGCTTTTTTTTCTTCTCGGTACTATACATAAAATTATTTAAAAGTCGAGTTTCAGTTTTTGGATATGTATTATTGAAGAAACCAAATTTATATACAAAGTTTAATTTTCTGAAAAATAGCCTGAACTAATCTGGTACATCGAAGAGCCCAATGATTTCTAGAGTTGTAAGTCTTGCAAACTGTTATTGATAAGATATGAGGGTACAATTAAAGATGGACGTACAATAAAAGATAACATTAATATACTTGGTTTTTATACTTTAATAAATGTTAGAATTATATATTTGATTTTTTCTAATATATATTTATTTAGGTTTGTGTATTCATGTTTATATTTTGAATATTGTTTAGAAATCCGATATCCAAACCAAAATCAACCGAAACTAGAGGAACCGAACTCGACAAAATACCACATAGATTCTAAATCTAGGTATCTGAAAAATCGAACAAAATCCGAACATGCACCAGATCAATAACTAAATCTATTAAGTCTTTTTAATTTTGAATCTTTATATAAAAATACCTGAACCCAAACTTGATTTATACTAAACCAAACTTTATCTGAAAAATATAGATCTTAAATCAAAATAACCAAAATACCGTATTGGAGGAACTGAACTATAAAAAAATCCAAATAGGTCTTAAATATATGTACATAGAAAATTAAATCCAAACCCAAACCAGGACCTAATCACTAACCAAATTTGTATATGATATATATTTTATTAAATTTTAGTTTTTTAGAATTTTTCTTACAAAAATTAAATTTTTATTAATTATAGATGTTTATATGAAAATTTATAACAAAACCTATCTTAGACATATTTTTAACGGTTGTTATGAATTAAACCTTACAAAATTTTAAATGATCAATTCGTGTTCATTTAGGTTTTTAAATCTGTGTTGCTATTTGAGAATATTGTTTTAGAGGCCTTAAACCCGAACCTAAATTGACAGGATTAGAGGAATCAAATCTGAACCGAGTCTGATAAAATATCTAAATAGGTTTTAAATCTATATACCCGAACATAAACCATATAAGTAACCGAAATTGTAACTGGTATACTTTTAAGGATTGTTATGAATTTTAGGTTAATTTTTATCTTATAGTTTATACACGGCTAAATTGAAAGTTTTTTCCATTTTAATATATAAGATTTTAGAAAAAACAAAAATGATTTTTTTTATTTAAAGAAAACACATAAACTTATAATTTTATTTTCTCACTGTCTCAAATTGACAATAACAATAACACTGAAAATAATTGATGTTGAACCTTCACTTTATTGGCCTAACTCTGTAGAAAATTATTGTCACTGTGATTGAATATTGTTGAGCTATATGAAATAAATTGTCAAAAAGATTTGGTTTGTGAACGAATATGTTTTTGTTTCTTACTTGATACATATATAAAAAATGTACTATACGATAATCATCGGTATTTATTTTATTTTATTATAACACAATTTGAAAATAAATTAGTACCGTTATTACATGATTCTTTTAACACAAAAATCTTCGGTATCAAATCTTTTCACCGACAAATTAAGAAGAAGTTTTGTAAATGAAATAACAGATCCTTAAATGATACTTGTTCGAATCGTAATGTCTTGAATAATATATTATACTAAAGTGGACTATAAACTAAAGAATCTTGGACCGAATTATACTCTAATCATATGCAAGTTTCATCAAAAAGAGAAAGAGATAATGCAAACAAAATTTGCTATTATAATTTCACATATTAAAATATAAAGTGAACTTTATTTTATAGTATAAATTAAGCTGTAAAATAACACATAATATGAAAATAGAAGAGAAAGTATCTTCTATAATTTGATTATTTTACTTGATGCAATGCGAATAGCTATTTAATTTTCACACTACAAGAAAATTACTGTACGAATTATTTTTGTATAATCTATATATTTAAACCCAATCCATTTTTTTTGTCAATATTGTGCTACAAATAGCCGGCCCATTAGCCAAGTTCTTGCAAATGCCACTTGCACTCAATCCCCTTTTTCATGGGGTTTCTTATTTTTCCCACATTTTTATTTCCTTAATCATAACTACAATTTTTCTTTATTTGCCGATCCAAAAGCCTCAAAATTGTGACTTTGATCAACCACAAAAAAATCTCAAAAAATCATAAATTCATAGTCCAAACTGTAAAAAACAATAATTCTAGGGTAAAAATGTGATTCTACAATAGTTACGGGTTAAAACATCAAGTCTATGAAAATAATAGTTCCTTATGGTTGTAGAATCCGATCAATTTCACGACAAATGTCTTCCATAACTAAGTGGTCTACTGGTTTTTGTTTGAGGAGAAATTGCCATGTTGGTCTAGGTTATGAATCAACTCTTTTCAAATACAAAAATTGCTAATTATTTTCACTTGGTTAAAATTTTTCATATATTTCCATATCGTAAAGAAATTATGAGTTTTGGTCCGGAATTTTTTAGTTAATAAAACAAAAGAAGAATATCTTCTATTTTGCATCTGCATTAAGAAACTCCGATGGTTATGTCAAAATTGACAGGAAGTTCTTAGCTTTAGAACAAAAACTAAGCAAGATTTTGTCATGTTTGAGGTAAGATTAGTACTTAAATAGTAACATAGGAGTTACAGAAACTTGAGGTTAAGTTCTCGTGACAGAGTAGTTTGCAGCAAAATCTTAAAAACAAAAAATGTTGAAATTCAGTAGCGATCTCACTGAAACAAATTACTTCTAACTTCCAAAAGCTAAGAAAAATCTAGAAAAAGAGAAAATACGAACACATTCAATGTAGAACGAGATACTTTTGTTTGTTTTTCTATAAATTTCTGCTTAAACTCCCTTAAGTTGCCAATGTGTTAATCTTTCACATTGGTAGACAAAGATCCACTCAAATAAAGTCTCCAATAAATAAGTTTGTAGTAGTTATATTATTAACAAATACATTCCTTCCAAATCGACTGATTTAAGTGACATATTAGATGGTATTTTGTACTATTTTTAGCATGTGCAAATTTTTTGTGTTTTTTGGAGCCTAATCTGTAGTCTTTTAGACTATTTCAAGGAGTCGTAGTTTCAACATATTTTGTCTATTTATGAAATTTAGTAATGTTGAATTTGTGTATGTATAGGAATGTCAATGCGGGTTAGCGCACTCCATTGAACTCGTTTTAGTGTGGGTTTAACTGTTTTATGTAGACCTGGGCATAAAAACCAATATCTGAAATCCGAATTGAAACCAATCCGAAAAAGAGGAATTAAACCCGAATTCGAATTCGAAAAAAATATCCTAATCGGTTCTATATTTATATATCCGAAAAACCAAATTCGAACCCGAACAGAAACCGAATTAAGAACCGAACGGGTACCCGAAATATTTTTGTTAAAATCAAGCCTTTATAAACTTATTTCTATTAAATATTTACTTATTTTAAGTTTTTATATAGATTTATATATAAAAATCTGAACCCAATATATACCCAAACCAAACCCGATCCAAAAAATAGAAATACCCGAATGGGTCCTAAATCAATAGAACCGAAAACCCGAAACCCAAAAAAACTCGAACCTGAACCCGAACGGATACCAAATGCCCAAGCCTAGTTTTATGGATTATATAAACTAACCCGCATAAATTTATGGTTAATTTTTTTTTATTAATAATTCTAACTCATTCTATTTTCGGGTTTTGTAGTCTATCCATAATCTTATATATAAAATACTTTTTAAATAAAACATTATAAAAACATAAAATGCACAATCTATATAAAATTGTGAAACATTTTTAATAATGTAAAATAGAAATTTAAATAAAAAGGGCTAATTTTTTTTTGTCAAAATTTATTTTATAGGGTTCGATTTAAAAGTTGAGAGATGATTATGTTCTATGAACATTATAAACTACTCGATATTATGTTTTATTCACTTGATCTAATTATTTCTAAATTTCAACTCTTTTCTAATTTTCTATGTGTTTTTAGCCCAACTTATTAAACATATGATCAAACTCGTATTAATTTAGTGTTCATGATGGACTAATCCATAAAACCTATCATTTTATTTAAACTTAAAATATATAATCCTAACATAGCCTACAAGATTAGAGCCGTATTGACATCTCTATGCTATATATATGCAAATTTCTCATTTGTCGTGATTGTGTGACAAAGCCATTACTCCTAACAATAGATCATAAGAAAAGACATGAACATGCACTTTTTTATTTTTCTAGAGAAGCGTCATAGACAAACAAAGATATTTTATTTATGTATGCCTCTAATGCAGTTTTGTAACTCATAGATAATGTGTCATCTCGTCATAAACACCACATCTCATTAGTTTCATCTTTTTTTCTTGAAAATTTGTCACAAAAAAATTGACGAAAACTATAGAGGATATTCTTGTACGGAAGATTATGGTTATGTTGCTCTCTCTCTCGATGTTTTTTAGATTAAAATTTATGTGATGAAGAACTCGAGGAAATACCAGATGAAATATATGAAAATATTTTGCCGTATAAAGAGATTGCTCCAGAAATTATATAATATGTTAGTCATATACATCAAATGATACTCCATAAAGATATTGATGTAATGATTAGATACGATACACAATGTCAAGCATGCGTACTTTCTGTTCATTATGGTGATATTTTCAGTTGCATGAAATGTGATTTTCTTCTCCATAAACCATGTGTAAATTTAGGACTGATCCTTAGAGCATTTCCATCAAAGAGTTCTTTAGTTGAGTTCTTAAAAAAAAAAAATTAGAAAAACGAAATAATCAATCAGGGTTCGCCACGTGACGAACCCGTCTCCAGCAGTCTCTCTTTGCGAGCCTCTATTCACTGTTTGATTATTTTTTTATTTTTTTAATTAAAAGTTCCTAAGAAGTGAACTCAAGAACCTATTAAAAATCCTTAATGCATGGTCTTATCTTCTCTTCTTATTGCAAGAGAAAAAATATTGTTATTATTTAGTTTGCTTAAGTCGAAGCAATAGTTTCAAGTACATATGTCAAAGACTTGAATTTTGTATTAGTTAAGAAAATAATAAAAACCATTTTTGAATTTTAATAAAATAATTAGTTTGTCCTTGTTTCGTTTAGCTCGTTTTGTTCATAGATCTTTTTTCTCTCTTTCATCATAGTAAATTCACCATTTTTTTGTGCACAAAATTCAGTCTAAAATCAATCCTAAGTAAGATCAAATCATAATAACTTATTAGAGGGAAATGAAATTATTATAAATAAAGAAAAATATGTAAAAGTGGGAATCAAACCGGAATTACCAATCTCTTAACCAATCACAAATTCTAGTTACTTTTGTTTTCTTAAATCCAAATAAGCTAACTTTCAACAAATCTAAGTCACCAATCTTTCATCTATTACAAAATTCAAGCATCATCATCAACAGAAACAAAGACATAGAAAATCAATAATGTTTCTTGAGTTCCTGAAGAATCACAACAAGCTTCTATATTGTTCTTTGTAAATGTATTAAGAACTTGATTCTGCAACAAAACAGGATAAATATATATCTATCAAAGATTGTCTATTTGGATCAATTAGAAATGATTTTACAGTTGCTTATCGGCAATTCTTCTGTTGTAAATTTCTTGCATGATTGTGTTTAGTTCTATATTTTTTCTTACTTTCTTCTGTGTCTCTTACCGTTTCTTCAACTTGGATAAACTAAGTGAACCTTCAACTGAATCATTATGAGGGAAACAACTTTCAATGGATGTAAATATTGTAATTCGATGATTGAAAGCGGATAAAGAACTGTTCAGATTTATACCTTTACGTGAATCCTCTTGTATTAATTCCTCAACCTACAAATTAACCAAGAATATGAAAAACCATCTTAGGCAACCACTACAAAAAAACATTAGTATAGCGACTTCAATTTACGATGTTTTGGAGATGTCTTAAATTATGGACGTTTTCGCAATTCTTTTACGACGTAAGTGTATTTCGTCGTAAATGAGTTGTAAGAAGAGAACGAAAGTTTTCGTTTGAACTTAGTTGACATTTTACGACGCTTTGACAATGCTTTGCCATTTACAATACAGTTCGTTGTTAATTAGTCCCTAACTTACAACTTGTTTACGACGTATATCTTTTACAACGAGTTGAAAACGAAATTGAAAATTCAGTACACACGTTTTGATTATAATAAGATGATATCTGTTACAGATTGTTAGTCAAAGAATGAAGTTATATCAGGAAGTTATAGGGTTTCTTCTTTCTCCACGTAACCAAGATGTGATAACCAAAGGCTTTCATTTACTAGCATCAGTTCAATGCTCACTATTACCAGAGTCTGAAACAAGTAAATCAAAATACCATCTGTTGAAGATAAATTAGAAGCATACCCAAATTTCTCCAGTACCATAACATTCATTATGAGCATATGCCTCACAAACTTTTCTCTCAAAATGCCCAACCTGATCAACAACATAACCAACTAACAAAAGTTATAATCAAAAATCAAGAACAATTTTTTAAAATTTTGATTATCTGAGTGGGATGATATATAAGCTTTTACATACAAAGAAAAACACCTAAATTCTTTGTGCATGTTATACGCACTTTGTCAAATAAAATTAATAAACTTGAAAACACTATGAATTCATTATAGCATCAATATGAGAAATCCAATTCGAATTGCGTTCATAACTTTTTTTTCACCATTCTTAGACCATCCAAATCAAAAATTCATGAGGGGTTCTTGGTTCAGGTTCCAAAAAATTTTTAATTAAAAAAAAAGTGAACAGTAAAGAATCAAGTTCGCCAAAGAGAACCTGCAAGAGCCGGGTTCGCCACGTGGCAAACCCTGATTGATTCGTTTTTTCAATTTTTTTTTAAATTTTATTATTATTATTTTTTAAAAACCCCTAGGGATTTACTAATATGGATGCTTTTATGCTACATTCTTGTGCAGCAGTGGACCTCAAGGCCATGCAACTGAGATATTTTATTGCCATTATGATTGCAAATAAACTCTTTTCTAATGGTAAAATAATATAAAGTAGTAAATTTTGATCAATCTCGCAAACACTTTATAAATTTATTTGAAAAACATGTGAGTTAGAGCAAATATATGAACTGTGTGTGTTTTTATATGCAAGTAAACAATTTTTTTTTGTCAACTATTATACTGACTTTTAAATTTCACTTCTACTATTGCAGATACCAGGTTCAATTCCTGATGTTTTGAAGATTTGTAAAGTGACTATACCACTGGGCCACCTGTCCTCGGCTATACAAGTAAACAATAATTAAAATTTAAAAATAATGGTACCGTATGTATATGTAAAATCAATAAAATAAAAATTAAAAAATTGCTAAATAAAGTAGGAATAATGGACTAAAATAAAGAAAAATAACCATACGATTTAAAGTTTTCGCATGCATAGGAAATAATAATAGTTTTTGTACCTCTATAATGGAATTTCATGTTGCAATAAATAAATTGGTACGTTTAAACGTGAGGTAAACATAAATAAATAAATATGGACCCAGAAAACATAAATGTATATATATATATATATATATATAAGCTTTAGACTACTTAATAAAAACAAATTAATACATATATTTCATGTGTGTCTTTTAATGTACCTTTTTCTATTTCTGAAATATAAATTGCTATATTAAAATAGTATTATGGGCTATAATGAAGGAGAATAACCAAACGATTTTAAAGCTCTGCGAAGAACCTAAAATTAGATATGTTTTAATAGCTAATATTAGATTTGACTGAATCCAGAGTAAAATATTATATATATATGTGCATTTTATCAGAAACTTATAAGCTTTAAAACACTATCAATTCAGTTTTAACATCAAATCTAAGAAATCTAATTCAACTTGTGTTCCTAATATTTTTCACCATTCTTATGCTAGGTATTTAACATGCAAAGAAACCGATTATGAATATAGTTCTAATTCCTTTTTAACTATAAAATTTTTTAAAAAAATTCAAAATCTATTTATTGTGTAAAGTATCCCTAAAACTTAAATTTCCAACACAATTATATAATATTAGTTCATTTAACGTTAAATCCATATTTAAGCCAGCAAATGCTTAGAACTTCTTTCAAAACTGTTATGGGAAAGTCTTTTTAGTCAAATGATTGAGTATCATATTTGTTATCGTTTATATCTAAGTTCGATTCTAAAAAAACATATATACCTCATGTAATATTATTAG
>JAKUCM010000106.1:0-46957 GCA_023374145.1 Lepidium sativum | reverse complement strand
GAGAGAGAGAGAGGATCTTAGATGTCTTGAAAATTTATAAAATGATTATACAATTAGATCACTTGTCCTCGGGATTACAAGACTCTCCTTGGAATGTTATTATATAATTTTTATTTGGGTGGTAGTGTTGTTAAATTTAGTTGGAATGATCAATAATCACGTTTTTCACTCGAAGCCACCTAATTTTTGATGCTTCTCGTGGAATATATATATTTTTTTTCTCATAAATAAAGTCTGGCCGTCTCTCTCTCTCTCGCGATCGGGCTGTTTTAATCTCAACCAAATATTGAAACTCAAGTTCCTTACTTTGTAGGCCTTTTCACGCTATTTATCATATAAACCATTAACTATTTAGATTTTAGTTTTCAGTTAGTCACATCAGTAAATGTCATTTTAAAATTCAACAGTCCACGACTACTTATTCTAATAGTCAAAATTTTATATTATAGAAATAATAAAATCTGGTTATTAGATATATAAATGTATGTAAATGGTTGTTAACCTATTGATCGACAGTAAATTCATTAACACAGTTCATTTATATAACTAGAAATCGTATCCCTTCATTTATATTGTATAGGAATTTAGTTATTGAACCGACAAGTTATGACCCAACATATAATTTACCATTGACCAAAAAAAATATATGTAAGATATTAAATTAGCAAATGTATTTGTATATATATATTAGCAACTAGTAGTAAGACCATGTTCAATGCTAGTATATTAAGTGGGTATCTTAGTAATAAAAAAATTAAAATTAATACAACAAGAAGTGAGAGAAGTATTTGAATATCTTAAATAAGATACTTAAGATACTCTAACAAGAGTATCTTATCCACTTGTCAATTTAATATTGGTTTATTTTTGTATTATAATAAAATAATAATATTTCATTGTTAAGATACTCAATATAAGATATCTAGCATTGTACATGCTCGCTCTAAGTAGACTAAAGTCTCGCCAATTTTAGTAAACTTAAAACAAAACAAATAAACAATTTAACAAAATGGTAACCCATCATTACGTCAAAAATATTTTCAATAGTTTATTTTAATAAAATTCTTTTTCCCTTTTAATTGACTAAAAGTTTTTTTGTTTCTTTTTTAATTAATAAAAAGTCTTAAAAATGGCGCTCTCTGTCTCTCCCCATTATTTCTCTACCAAACAGATACATAAAAAAACTTGCTTTTTCATTATTTTTGGGTTGTGAGAGAGTGATGATTACTGTAGCGGAGAAAGATATATTGAAAGATAGAGCTAAAATGTATTATGAAAGATTGGTGAAGAGTAAGTGGAGAGGAAAGGTTGAGATAATGGAGACAAAAGGGAAAGATCATGTTTTTCATATCTTTGAACCTGATTGTGATGAAACTATTGAGTTAGTACGATGTTTGGCTCTCTTCATTAACCAAGCTTGAGTTTGTGTTTTTGCGCAAATATTTCTGTCTTTTTCAGCTTTGGTAATGTTTTTTTCTCTCCAAATTTGCGTTAACGTGTATATGAGGTTAACTAGTTTGAGAGCTACTAGCTCTTTCTATATTGTTTGTTTATAAGCTCTCTTATATTTGGACACTAAGTATATCAAACCTAGTACGGAGTCTATAAAATATATCCAATATAAATAGAACTTATTGTTTTCATGTGAATTTGTGAGACGTAAGTCAACGTACTAAAAGTGAAAGAAGCAAAATGACGAGAGTTTTCATTGCCAATCTTTTGATGATCTCTATATTGATTTTCACAGGTAATACAAAATTAATCAAATAAAATCATATTTAAAATTTCCTTAAACATATTTAAATCTAAAAAATGTGAATATTGTTACTTTTTAATTAGTAATAGTCAAAGAAAAAGCTCAATGTAAGGAACATCGAAGAGATATAGCACCAGATGGACTCTGTAATCAGAGAAATGGAGTAGAACTTTGTGATGAATTTTGCTCGAAGGTTGAAGGATATTACCGTAGCGAATGTGACAACATTGTACGCACAATAAAAATTTGTAGTTGTCTCGCATTCCCAATACGTTAACTGGGCTTTTGTGTGTGTTTATCAACAACAACAAAAAAACTATACAATCAGTTTTTTTTTATCGACTAGCCTATTGGTTTTTTATGTCATCATTTCGCAATAGAGAGACGGCTCAAATCTTGGTGTTTGAGGATTTATAAAGAAAGTAGTATCACTGGTCCAAATGTTCTCGATAAGTGTACGACAAATTTTATAAATAAAGGATTTGTGTGAAATAAAAAGTTATGAATTTAAAGTTCCACTGTCACATATATACGATTCACCATAAGGAAAATATTACTAACATTCCACCTTTAGTTACTAAAGCTTTGAGTGAGTTTGTGACAATGTTTAATGAGGTAGACAACACGCCATCAACTTGGTTTCATGGTCGGCTCCAATATGTATCAGACCTGCTTACCACCATCTGCATGTTAGGAAATGGAAATATTCAACAGCTCGAGATTGAGGATGGTGGCTTTTCTCTCTCTCGTGGGATCTTCCTCTAATGTCAAATCCCACAATTGATGTGTTAAACTTCAGTGCGTTAATTTGGGAATAAATTAAATCCCTATTCTCTTTATATGAAAACTCACAATTCTTAGTGTAAAATGAATACAAATAAATGAAGTTACAAGAGAATTATGAAAGAGATGAAAATATTATCGGATCTAATTTAGTTCACATTGTCAAGTATTCATTTGGAATCGATATCGGAGAAAATCAAACTGATCCGAATTTTTATTGGTCATTAATTACCACATTCCCAAAAAAAAAACCAAAAACAAAACAAAAAATCAATCCGAACCGAATAACCGAATGCTCGGAATCGTGTGATCCCTCTTAGTGTCGCTTCCCTTCTCTTTTATAGCCCAAATCAGTTCGAATGATTCCGGATCTAGCTCAAATACATCGTCCTTTCTTCCTCATCTAATCTTGAAACTGCTTACTTGGTCAGTTACCTTAGTTTAACTTAGTCTGCTTCTCTTATCCAGTTCAAAAAAGGGCTTCTACCCATCCCACTGCACACTCTCTAATGGGTCTAATCTCTTGTGATAGGTCCGGAATCATCATCTAGTTTAGAGTTTCAACTAATTTTTACTAAATGAAACTAAAAAGGCTAAACCTAGTTTCATTTTCATAAGCTTTGATAATAAACCTCCATGAAGAAGAAAAACAAGTTAGTTTATATCCCCTAATGCAATGACCAATAGACATGAAAATAATATTAAAATTATAAACCACGAAAAAGTTCAAATAGCCACACAAAAAAAATAGTCATAATCTTATAGCTAAAAAACAGTCAATAACGACTGTTTTTTTAGGTTCTTAAGTATTAAAATATTATTATTTTTGTAAAAAAAAAAAAATATTCTTTTTTATAAAGAATGGTTCAATGACATAAAGTCATGTGTATATCATGGTTTCTTATCTAAGAACCCAAAATTCTTATTTTCATTTTCTAAGAACCCATCACTTTTTCTCTCACTTACTTTTTTATTTTTTTTCATTTTTTTAATGCTACGAGATGGTTAAGATCTCCATTGGAAATGGTCTAAGATATAGTGACTATTTTTGTGTCTTTTCATAGTTATATGAATATTCACATTTTTAATGTGTCAACAAAAATAAAAAGATAAAACAAAACCAAAATTGAATAAATACATAGTTGAATACAAAAGATAACAAGATTGCATATAATTATAAAAAGCAAAGCATAGGCTATAGGCTAGAGAACCTACAATGTATTGTACTTTCGGGGACAATCCATAGTGGAATGTGATCCATCTCACGCATGAAATCTTCTGTTCCTCTTGATTTGAAAGCTGAATAAGCATTTCTACTCTAATGTTCTTTCTTATGTAACATCAAGTATCAACAAATTTTTCCTGTTCAAACCTTGTCTTAATCACTCCTTACTCCTAAATATCTTAGTGAAAGTGAAACCTTAATCATACAGTTGCACTTGATTTGGAATTTAGTTAGTAGTGGGAAATAATGATAGCTGAAATTTGCCAATTTTTTTAAAATATAGATATACAGTATGACCATAAAAACTAAACCGAACCACATTTAATTAATCCGGAATAAACCAAAATATATTTGCCGAATTGAATAAGAATTTGCAAATCAAATCATCCGAATACAACTAGATTTTGTGCCGCCAAAAGTTGTTTTTTAAAAACTAATTATACATAAAGATACATCCATATATACTAAAAAAAACTAGAATACTAATCAGTACGTATTTAAATAGACATTATATCTGGATTTAAATAATTAGTCCAGAATAATTATATCTGGTTATCACCTATGGTTATTGGAGCTTCTTAATTAATTCAGAATTTTCTTCAGATCCGAGAATATTTATCGAAATGTTATCCAAAAATTATAGTTTATATATGAGTTTCTCCACCTTGATGTTTTTGTATCAGGTCTTTTGTTTTGTTATTGTACACGTTAAAATCAATACAAAGTAGATGTTTGACAAATAAAAAACTAATCCAAAATCGAATTAGACTGATCAGAAACAAAACTTTGGGTTTTATCTTCGAGTTAGTTTTGAAAACCACAAAACTGGTAGTGAATACTCTTGCATGCCTACTTATCAATGAATATTTAATGAATGAAGAAGGTGTTGGTTGATAAAGAAAAAAAAACTGTATCTAATGCCTTCAATAAATACATATTTGTGTACATGTAACCACGAAAATGTGATTTACTTTTGCATAGTAAGGAAATTAAACTTAGGACCTCTTTAAAATCTCGACTGTCCCCTACCATTTGACCACAATCTCATTATTTATAAACAGAGGTAGATAAGAAATGTTGGGGTCGATTGATCCAATAAATTTTAAGAAGTTACTTTTAAATTGATCTAATTAAACTAAATAATTGACCATTATAAAATTAAATTTTAGGTATAAGGGAAGATCAATAAGTGTTTTGACACTAATAAAAGTTATCTTGAACTAAAGCTTAACAATTTTGAGCTTTGGCTATCACTTATTTATTTAAATTTATAAAGACATGATAAACTTTGGTTTTAATGGACACAAATATATATTTCCTCTAGTGCATCAGCCAAAAAAGGTTTTATGGATGTATCTAGATTCAAAGAAAATTTACATTGTAATTTAGGTCTAAACTTTCTATATTCATTTATAAATAGAGGAAACTGCCTCTAAAGAGGAAGATTCGGTCTTTGATAATACACATTCTTATGTAATTAGAACTACGTTTTTCGCTTGATCTCTTCAAGATATGTAGATAGCTTTTGGGTATACCTAAAACTTAATAAACACTATTCTTTATTCTTTTTTTCTTGTCTCCTTAATGATCAAAATTTTCACCTATTACCCTTTACAAATAATCAAAATTAGGATTTAAAACCCCAGTGCTAAGTTCAGTTAAATCAGTTGGCACCGCCTATAAAGATATTGAAAATTTTTATTTACGCACAAAGACAACAAAAAGAATTTTTCGCACTAAAAAAGACATCTTCGATCCCTCCAATATCTCCACCAAGATAAGTATCTCTCGTACTATTAATTCTCAAACCATATTTAGTGATCAGATTTTAATCGTCATCATGCTTATTATCTTATCTCTGATAAATTTACATGCAGTATCATGATTTTAATGCTCATAAACTTAGGTTTAAGATTTACGTGGTAGTTCTGAAATCTTAAACATAAATTTCTAAGCATTAAAATCATGATACTGCATGTCGGCTAGCATATTAACGAATCCATATCATACCACCTTTAGTCTCATATTTTAAATAATTTTGTTTACCTTTTTGCATCTGTTTATAACCTTTTTGATGTGTCGGTCCCAAATAATAGTTTCAACCAATAAAACTTTATATTTTTATCTTTCGAGATTAAATTGTTTAACTCTTGCGTAATGATCCGTTTTCAATTCAACTATGATTTTCAATTATCTTTCTAAATCCCTAGCAGCCTAGTTATAATATATTGGTATGGCAATTTACAACCTTTGTTATGGTCTTAATATTTATAAGCTAAAAGAAACAACTTTTTTGTTGTTTAAATTTTTCTGATTTTCTTTGAATTATGACATGCCTTATCTTTAATTATTCTTGAGCATAGTATGCATAAATCGTATTTTCTGATTTTCCTATATTATATAAACTCATCATACATTAACATAAATTTTCTAAAAATTAAAATATTTTTCCCTACAAAAAACTCCGAGATCCTATTCTCAAAAAAATCAACTCAAAATGTTTGCTTTCAAAATTTAACTTTGAGTCTTAAAATCTCGACAATGGTTGAGACCATACTTTCAAAGCCGAGTTTGAAATGTTGTCGAGTCCTAATTCACATTCGTTTTAGCCGAATCAAAAATTTTGTACGAATTAAGCTAAGTCTTAATGTAAACCGAGTCTGGAATCTCGCCGAGTCTCAATTTTCACTTGTTTTAGCCGAGTCAAAAACCTCGCATAAATTAAGGTAAGTCTTAAAATATCCCATTATGAAATCTCGTCGAGTTAATTGTCGCTCGTTTTAGCCGAGTCAAAAACCTTGCACTAATTAAGTTGAGTCTAAAATCTTGCCGAGTCATGATTCTCTCTCGAAAAATGCCAAGTTCTAAAACCTTGCCGAGACAAAACAGTCGCAAATAATAGAGCCGAGTCTCAAACCCCCTAAGCCGAGACCTAGTTTCTCAAAAATCAAAAAGTCAAAACTTAGTTTTTCACACAAAAAACTGAGATCCAAATCTCATAGATTTTATGACAAGACCAAGTTCGCGCAAGTTTGACGAGATTGAGTTCTCGTAATTATGACGATACCGAGTTCTCGTAGTTATGACGATACCGAGTTCTTGCAGGTTTGACGAGACCGAATTCTCGTGATTATGATAAGACTGAGTTCTCGCAAGTATGACGAGATCGAGTTCTTGCAATTATGACAAGACCGAGTTCTAGCAGGTATGACAAGACCGAGTTCTCGTGATTATGACGAGACTGAGTTCTCGTGATTATGGCGAGACCAAGTTCTCGCAGGTATGACGAGATCGAGTTCTTGCAGGTTTGACGAGACCGGGTTCTTGTAGGTATGACGAGACCAAGTTCTCGCATGTATGATTAGACTGAGTTCTCGTGATTATGACGAGACCTAGTTCTCGCGATTATGATGAGACCGAGTTCTTGTGATTATTACAAGATCAAGTTCTCACAATTATGTTGAGATTGAGTTCTCGCAGTTAAGCGAGGAATAGCCCCCGCAGTTAGGCAAGACCAACTCCCGCAGTTAAACGGAGACCAGCTCTTGCATATAAAAATAAAGGGACAAGCCAAGCTTAACGTCCACCTCGGGTACAAGCATGGAACTTGCACCATTTGGATTTACGCAGACTTAGACTATTTTTTTGAAATTCGCCGAAATTGAATAATCTCCTTCACCGAATTGGGGGGACTATTATTGAAGGTGGGTTCCACCTTACTACTACTCCACTATAAATCAAACTCGGCTAAGTATATGTCTCGGATCACAAAGCTCAACTCGTCAAAGGCTCAATTCGTCAAAAAGCTCAACTCGTCAAAAGGCTCAACTTATCAAAAAGCTCTACTTGTTCAACTCGTCAAAAAACTAAACTCGTCCTCAAATCTCAACTCGTCAAAAAGTTTAAAGCTCTACTTGGATGTCAACCCAAAATCTACCACTCAAGACAAATTAAGAAGATACGAAATATTCTTTATTTCAAATATGGAATATCTCAAGAAATTAGATATTTTAGACATAATATCAATATTCCAATTAGGAAAACGAAATCTTACATTGTAATCTAGATCTAAATCTCCTCTATTCATCTACAAATAGAGGATACTACCTCTAAAGAGTGGGATTTAGTCTTTGATAATACACATTCTCATGTAATTAGAACTACGTTTTTGGCTTGATCCCTTTGGGATACGTAGGTAGCCTTCAAGTGTAGATAAAACTTAATAAACACCATTTTTTTTCTTTTCTCCTTAATGATCAGAATGTTACCCACTTCCCTTTACAAATAATCAAAATTAGGATTTAGAACCCTAGTGTTAAATCTGGTTCGAACATCAGTGTCATTCTTTTTGTTTGTGTTGTTATACTAATGAATATATTGCCTTTGATCAACATATACATCTCTTAATTTTCGTTTCGAACTACAATATATATCTCTAGTCTGCATAATCAAATTGTCAATGCTTCATAGTTAAACCCAACAAGCTTTTTCTTAACGAGGATCCGGAGGATCTTTGCACACTATGATCGTAAAAAAACTCGAAACAAAGTAAGCACGTAAATACATGGGCCATGATGTATACATAACAAAGTAGACATGCAAAGTTGGAAATATATGGAAGTATGAATCACCTGGATTTCATTATATTTTCAGACCATCTTAAAACATCATCATTTCTCTTTTTGAACTCAAGATTTTCCCTACATTTCTATATTTTATTTCAATACGATGCTTATCAATTTAAGCTAACTACTTCATTATAAATACCCAATATCTCATTCCTCTTGTTTTCATCTTCTGTTTTCTTACAATCTTGTTAAATATCGTTTTTTTCCTTGACTTATATATGGGAATGTCGAATAAGATAGTTTCAATATCCATCTTTTTTCTTGCATTGATTGTTTTGCATGGAGTGCAGAATACAGAAGAGAGACGTTTGAAAGCTACTTCGTTAGAGATTGAAAATCATTGCATTGTGGTCACTAAACGACGTAGTATCGTTCAAAAGGAAATCATTGCTCACCCAACAGATTTTAGACCAACAAGTCCCGGAAACAGTCCAGGCGTTGGACACTCCAACGGACGACATTAGTTTGATCAACATCATAATACCTCATAATCTACATCTTACAAAAAAAAAGAGTTATTTGTATTTTCGTTTAGAGTTTTCTTATAAGTAATGATAAAGGTGTGTTTTGGACATCACTTTATTTAGCATTTCACTGTTTTGATAGTATTATGATCATTTTGTTTTAGTTGTGATTTTGTTCCGCTGTCATGTTTTGTAAGATTATGTAATGAATAAACTGCTTTCATGAATATATATATATATATATATATGTAAATATCAATGATAATAATTACCTTGCTAAGGTAATTAATTATAATTACACGTTATCATGACATATGAAGAATTGTTCGAGTTGAGATGAAGTCTTACTCTTAATTAGTTCTCATTCTCAAGTCTTTTAGCCTCATCTGTTTTCTTACTTTACTATTCATTTTTTTAAAAATTATTTTTTTAGCCTTATTTATTAAAAGTAATGAAGTTTGTTAACTTAAAAGTTCCATTATATTTTTTGAGTTCCAATGAGGGTTTTCATACAAGGGGTTCTTAATATATGTGAAAATAAATACATTGTATCTTTCGTAACACATTGTATCTTTCGTAAGGCATTGCTGAAGCTGTTTCGTAAGGCACTGCTGAAATTATTTCGTAAGGCACTGCTGAAGCTGAAGCTGATGTTCTCCCATTGTTAAAAGATGAAGATGCCAAGGCACGACTGAAACTGCAACTGATGTTCTCAGAGCATTGCTGAAGCTGCAGCTGATGTTCTCAGAGCATTGTTGAAGCTGCAGCTGATGTTTTCATAACCTCTGCAGAGACAAAAACATTATCATTACTCAAATTCAGAACATCATTACAAAACATGATTACTAACATTACTGAACACCATTACAAAACAACAGTATTCACACTACAAAACCTCATTAATTGAATCCAGAAACTTAAAACATTTACACGTCAACTAAAACACATAATTGATTGAATTACATAGACTAGACACTTAAGCACTTAAACACTTACACACTTACACACTTAAACATATTATAGACAACAGAAATGGCAAAATACTTAAACTGAATTCAACATGTCATTGATCAACTTGTTCTTGAGAGCCATTTCCATATCGGAAAGTGGCTCAGTTTTCCAAGTAGATTGTCCAATAATTTGTTCTTAGACAACTTCTCTTTCATTTCTAGATCCTTCTTTTTAATTTCCCACATGCTCTGAAACTCAACAAGAGCACTGCCTTCATCTACCATTTGTTTTGCCTTCTTCCTTGTCCTCTTACATTTCGCCTTGGAAGCCTTAACTCCTGGTGGTCGAACTTGGTCCTCTTCAAAACTTAATGGAACAGAAGTTGAAGACTGTGTGGAACTAGCTTTAGTCTTCCTTCTTTTTGAGACTGTATTGTCTTCTTTTTAACATTTATGGTCATGTCTGAGTTCCCTCCAAGCATGCTCAAGATTGAACTTCTGCTTATAGTCATTGAAGTAGATGTGATGAGCCAACTTCATCACATCATTCTCATTCTGTCCACTACGTTTATGTGATGAGGCAGCCTCAAAATAGCCTACAAATTTACAGACCATGTCATTGATCTTACACCACCTTTGCTTACAGTGACTTGGCTCCCTCTTTTGCATGCCTACAAGCTTAGGACTAGAACCAAAATATGATGCTATCTATTTCCAGAACGCCTCAGCGCTTTGCTCATTACCAATGATGGGATCCTTGCTTGTGTTGAGCCACACACTTATGAGCACCACATCTTTGGTGGGAGTCCACTTCTTCCTCGTTCTCCGATCTTCAACCTCAACTGGACCTTCACTAGTAGCTTCAGACCACTGATTACTAAACAGAAGAGTCTCTGATTCACCAAGATGAATACTTGGTGAATCCCTCTCATTCATATTGAGTGGAGGGTTTTGAGGTGCATGTTGACTACTCAACAGAGTCATAAAGCCAGAGGATTGGCTAAATGGATTATGTGAATCCATTTAGGTGTTCAGAAGAAAGCAGAGACGATGAAGACGGAATGAAAGAAGATAACAGAGAATAAGACGGAAAAGAAGAAGAAAACAGAGAGGAAGAAGGCAGAATAGAAGAAGAAAACAGAGAAGAAGATGACAGAATAGAAGAAGAAAACGGATTTACTTAAGTTCAGTGTACTTAAGTAAAAGCATTTAATAACAACCTAAACATTATTAATTTTGATGTCGACAAGCATTAATTCACATTTTGATATCATCTCTATATCTATCTATACACATCTACCTATTAAGTTTGATGTCGACAAGCATTAATACTAAAGTATGTATTCCAGTTAATGTCTTTCATTTAAAACAATGTTCTTCGTGCATAACTCTAATAACCTAGTGATCTATAGTTGATTTGATTCTTAAACCAAACAGGTCAAATATGGAAAATGAATAAGGGATCTTACCTTTCTTGCATTTTGTGAAGCCAATGATAGTTTGTATATATATATGTAGAAAATGGTCACCATAAGAAATTCAAAAGCTTTTTAATGTTTGCTAAATCTGTGTACACTAGATACCAATAAGGTACAAAGTATTAACCAATTTCATACTAAGTCTACGTGGGATCATAGGTTATACTAACATCAATAAATACAGTGGGCCTATATGGCAGACTTCTAATCTGCCTATTTTGCAAAAACTTTTTGCGTGTGATATTTATACTAACATCAATAAATATCAGTGCGCAAATGTCACATGAAAGACCTAACCATGGAATAAAATTATTGTAACTACCCTTATTAAATTATTTATGTGCAACTTGTGACAATGGAATGAAATTAGAGTAAACAAGGTTTCAAAAAGCTTATTGTGAATAGCCATGTTCCATTTACGAATGTTAGAAGGGTAGCAAGCAACAATAAACATTACATACAAGGGATAAAGTGATCTACCTGTGATCTTTATCAAATGCAAAGCTTAAGTGGCATGGATCCAATGTTATCTTTCAATATTAGTTCCTCTTAACTTCCAGCATGAACTACCAGAGCACAAGCCTCAACATTTTCTTTAATCACGGCCCAATGCAAAGGAGTGCAGCCTGGCCAGCAAAGTGATTAATGTAAGAATTACAGATCTAATAATATATTCATTACAGTAGTTATGATGCACAAGCAACTGGAGTCTAACTCTTAAACAACAAAAACAAGAAACTTTCAATGCAAACACTTCAAAAGTCTTCAGATAAAAGTAAGATACAAGTTGATGAAGAAGTAGAAGCTAATTCTGAGATACTCTTAAGCTTTCTTTGAGATAATATACGTGAATACCGCAATGGGTTACCTTATGACACTTTAAGAAGAGCTTCAGGCGTATGAAGGTGAAAAAGAACACTTCCACTCATGAATCGAGGCCTCCTAGTATTCCTATACACAGATAAATCATAACTAATACGATTCAAACATCATGAAATATAAGGAAAAAAAAGACCTAAAGCAAGTAAGTAGCTAACCTCGCATGTCATTAAAGAAATTCAATAGATCATCTGGTGAAGCCAAAGAGGCAAATCTATTAACCGGAATTGGAAAATCCCCAAAATCAAAAAATCCCCAAAATCGGAAACCCTAATTTTGTATTTGCAAACCCTAATCTCAAAATTGTCCTATGTTTACTACTAAAGATTAGTCGAAAACATACCTCTTTGTGGCGAATCGAAGACACTTCTTCGTCTTTGCCCTAGAGACCCACCGATTTTGTCGAGAAGCTCTTCTCTCCCGATGGATGTGTTGAAGCGATTTGTCTCCCCCGAAGCCGACGATGTACTTTGGTTCCTTGAAAGTCTCGATGGTGATACGAGGCTACCGAGAAGCACGTTTGACTCCTCTCACCACCGACTGAGAATCACCAAAAAAATTGCCTTCGGGTGAGAGGAGAGGAGAGAAGAAGGTGAAAAATCACAAAATAGATCAAAAGCACGCGTTCTATTTTTTTCCAAAACAAGCATCCAATAAGAGTATGACATGTATGCGTCTCTTAACATTTCTACAAACTCCAAATTAAGAACCGATTCTACATTTTAGAAACCCATTTCTATTATATATATATATATTTCTAAATATTCATAAGAAACCCACTACAAGCCCACTACAAACCCCTAATGGACATGCTCTAAGATTATTCTCTTTCAAGAAGAGCCTACACTTTAATATATTTCTTTTATCGATTTCGGAATAGCTCTTTCTCAAGAATTGAATTGACAATGTCTGATTCATAGTCAATTTTTCCTCTAAATCTCTAAAAATATTATCTTAAACAAACACGACTCTAATATCAAATTCGGATGGAAAAACAGCAAATGTAACATTCAACTACTTAGTTAGAAAAAAAAATTGATTGAATGGAAAAAAATATTATGTCCCAACCCTACCATAGGTGAGGAACTCACAAACAGAAAATTTTGAAACTGGAGAAAATACACAGCTAATTAAAAAATATACACTTTTGAGTTTAGAAAATCTAATGTTTTATGGCAATAAAAATATTTGAAATATATACAAGTGTTTTATTGTGGGTTTGTTTGGCTTTCTTATTTCTGAGTAGTATTTTTGTATGCACATGTCCAGAACTTGTTTCTTTATCAAAAGAGTTATAGGTAATATCAGATCTAAGGTTTTGAGGGCTGGTCTCGGATCAGTTCGTTCGTGGTGTTTTAATGATATGTCGTGCAGGTCGGTCCTAAAAACCTTTTTTAGTGATGCTTAAAGCCTAGAAAAAATTGTATGCCCACTAAAAACCATATTTAAAAAGTGATATCCTTATCCATTAAACAAAATTTGATGCCTAAAGACATTACTTGTTGGAGTTTAGATCAAGGTCGGACTAATCATGCGAAGAATTTGGTATTGGTGATGTTGTTTGCATTTTCTGTTTTCGGGTTCTCATCTTTATTATTTTCATTCATCATTTTTAGTTTAATATGTTCGTTTTGTAGGTTTCTTGTATGTTTCCATCTTCTTCTTTTTTGTCTATTTTGTAGATTTGTTTTTTCAATTTTTTGTTATCTTCTATTTAAGAAATTGAAAATAGTATTATTAAAACTTTCAAAATGGTATACAAACTTGAAATTCATCCCAAAGGAAAAAACAATAGAAACATGAGTTTTCTTAAGGTGCAAAATGTATACCAAACTGCATATGCACGTGTTTTGTTCGTAAGTATTAATATTTTTTGTGTCCTGTAACTCTATTTGAACCCATCCCATTTGTCTGGCCCACTACATCCTCCAATATTTCAAAAAACTTCACTTATATTTCTCTATTGTAAATTTAACATTGCGTAACATCTTGTAAACTCCACATATTCCATGTAATAGTTCTTACCTAGTAAATACTTCTGCTGGCAACACAAGAAAAAGAATAGTAAAAATATTCCTTTATTTTTATTTTATTTTATTTTGGTATAAACAATCTTCCTTTATTTGGCCCATATATCACATAATAAATTATATTAGTCTCTTATCTTTCCGTAATATAAATTTGAAGTCGTGGCATTGATCATTTTTTCCTCCTTGGTGGTTAGTATCACCAAGGGAGCTAGAGACATCAAATGTAACTGATGTTAATTTATTATGCACAAACCTTAAAGAGTGAAATCCTAAATCGATCTTTCTTTAGATCTTGATTTGATTTATCACAAAATTAAATATTTTAAAATGTTATCTACTAATTATTATTTTTAACGGAATTAGTTTCTACTACTGATAAAATTATTAATTTATAAATAACACTTGAATTTTGACCCCAGCAAAATATCACACTTGATTTCTTTTTTGGTTTTCATATCACACTTGATTTTAATTTATTTTACGTGAATATCATATGTAAAATGCCTATATGTATCCGATATCTATGTATATAATGGGTACATTAATATTACTGACATGAGTTCACATGCAATTCATTATTATTTGTTCTACAAATTTAAATCAGGTCATTAAATATGGTACTAGAGTTTTTCGTATGTATTCTCGTTCAGTTAATGTTTTAGAAAAAAAATTGTTTTATATTAGTTGATTCTACATGAAATGAAATTAATGTGTTTTTAACTATTTAAATTATGCATATTAATTTTTGATTGGTTAAATTGGAATTTATGATAAAATATATTTTGTTTTTGTTTTTGCCAACGATAAATTATATTGGGTCACAACTGGTCGGCCCAATAGCCAAATTCTTATATAACGTAGGTGGAGAAACTCGATGTTGTGCAAATGAGCTGCTTTATGTAGACTTACCGTCTGCTATTAAAATAAAACATATTTTGTTTTTTTTTTTGTCAACTAACCTACTGGCTTTTTAAATCTCCTCCTACTACTGCAGGTAGGAGGTTCGATCCCTGGTGGCTTGAGGATTTGTAAAGTGACTACACCACTGGACCATCTATCCTTGGCAAACATATTTTAAAATGTGAAAAAACTTGAAACATGAATTATAAAATATTTATTCTCGTGCACGGATGTCAACGATCCGCCATAACATTGTCACCATTCGTCTATCCTGTGAAAGAAAGTATATATGTAAATAAATTTGTAAATAAACAGATTGTTGTATGTGCAAAACTTTGTGTTCATGTACGGCGAGTATGTTTACATAAACATAATTTTTCATATGAATAACTATGCAATGCCCATGTACGGATACTCAGACATGAGAAAAAACTTGTACATGTTATATGTAAGATTTGGAAAAAAGAGTGATTAGAAATGTATTGAAAATTTTCGACTAAAAAGAAAAAGAAAAAATATGTATTGAAATTTTAAATTTGTGAGGAGTTTACTTTATATTTTAAAATCTGAAACTCAATAGGATTTTTGTATATATACATTTTTACATGGACAGCATTCAATTACACAAACTTGAGTTAATGTAGATAGATACAATAAAAAAGAAAGCACAAAAAATCTTGTGGATGATCTAAGAGCATCTCTAACTATTACTCTCTTTTTCATTCGATAATGTTATAATTTTAAATTCGCATTGAATTTTATCCCAACTTATTACTCTACTTTTTATCCCAAATTTTATAATAACTTATTTTGTTTTGGGATATATGTAGTTTGATATGATCTTTACCCTATAATAATTTTCAGAGAGATAAATAACGTGGGATTGAAAATAGATCACATGTTAGAGTAATTATGGTGTTATTCACTTTTAAAACTAGATTCCCAAACAATAGAAAACATAGTGAAAAAAAAACTTCAAGAATTCTAAATTTTGATATCTCTACACTGCAATTATGGTTTAATGATTAAAAATAAGGAATTTAACTGAATGTGGTTAATTGTAAAGTGATAAAAATCTGGTGAGGTAAATTGGAGAGCAATGAGTTGCAAAGTGAAATAGAAGTTAAACCTGTTTTGGTGTGTAAAATAACATTAAAAAAATATGCAGCCAACATTTTCATTTTTAGTGTAATTTGGAGCACAGTCTTGAAATCTAAAAGCCTGAAAGTCAAGGTTAAGATAATAATAAAACAAAAAGAAAGAAAAAAAAATGAAAGTACAACATGCGAAAGAATCTAAAAACAAACACACTGATAAGTGATAAGTATTAAAAGTACTTAGCCAAAAACAAACAAGAAAAATCCAACGGTGAAGATCTAAAAACAGTCCGTATAATCCAACGGTTTTCATTAAACTTAGGTCAGAAGCCGAGAGAGTTAAACCTAGAACAACACAACTCCGTAAGCCCGACCCGTATCTGTTTCCACTTCTACTGAAAATTCGGCCTAAACTTTGCCATTAATAGGACACATCTCTCTCTCTCTCTGCTTCTCAACTCTGTAACTCCTTCTGTTTGGTCCAAAATCACATCACATCACCTGCACGAACTTACACACACATAGCACCAAAATCAATGGCTGATGTTAAGGTTCAACCCGAATCCTCGGATTCTCAGCCGTTGATTGACAATCAGGAAGAATCTCAGCCGCAACCACAGCCGTTGGTTGAGGAAGAAGAAGATGAGATTCAACAAAAAGCAACATCTGCGGTTCCGCCGCAACATTGGATGGGTATGAGATATCCACCGGCGGTTGCAATGCCGCATCAGATGATGTATGCGGCTGCGCCGCCTCCACCACCGTACTCACCTTATCATCAATACCATCATCATCACCATCACCATCGGGGTAACAATAAGTATCAGAACGCATCTAATGGTGAGAATAAAACCATTTGGGTTGGTGATTTGCATCATTGGATGGATGAGAATTATCTTAATTCATCTTTCTCTTCAGCAGGAGAGGTCTCTTTTTTCTCTCTCTCTCTCTCTCTCTCTCTCTCTCTCTCTCTCTCTCTCTCTCTCTCTCTCTCTCTCTCTCTCTCTCTCTCTCTCATTACCACATTTATGTATCTCTTAATTAGTGTCTTGAGATTGTGCACTAACATTTACGTATCTCTTAATTAGTGTCTTTACAGTTTCTTGCTTCTGTTTTCGTTGACTTTCAAAGCTTTGACCTTGAAAAAGTTGCCCTTTTTCAGTTTCTCTCTGTATTTGCTGACTCTGCTTTATCGTTTTCATTAAATCTCTGTTTTTTTTAATGCATTTGGCTTAAGTATGTGTACTTTGTGCCTGATACAGATTGTTTCAGTGAAGGTGATTCGTAATAAGCATACTAATTTGTCTGAAGGGTATGGATTTGTGGAGTTTGATACCCACGATGTAGCTGAAAAGGTTTTGCAGGAGTCTAATGGAACAACTATGCAAAATACAGAGCAACCTTTCCGTTTGAACTGGGCTAGTTTTAGCACTGGTGAGAAGCGGTTAGAGAACAATGGACCTGAACTCTCTATTTTTGTGGGGGATTTGGCTCCAGATGTCTCTGATACTTTGTTACACGAAACGTTTTCGGCGAAGTACCCGTCAGTTAAAGCTGCTAAAGTTGTCATTGATGCCAATACTGGAAGATCAAAAGGATACGGCTTTGTGAGGTTTGGTGATGATAACGAAAGGACCAAAGCAATGACAGAGATGCATGGTGTTAAATGTTCTAGCAGAGCTATGCGAATTGGTCCTGCGACTCCTAGGAAGACAACTGCTTATCAACAACAAGGTTTTTTTTCTTACGGAGCCAAGAATCTATTTCATTTGATTGCTCCTAGTGACAGAGAAGTTTCTGTCTTTGTATCAGAAATATGCTCATTGCTTCAGCAACAACAGACTTATACATCATTGAAAAAGATACAACTAGCTAGCTTATGATAATGTCCTAGAGGTTTTTGGTAGTGAAAACAATATCGTTGTGTCTCTTGTTTACTTGATCATCTGATGGAATTGGCAGGTGGATACATACCAAATGGTGCCTTGCCGCGTCCTACTGAGGACTCACTAAACACAACAGTAAATGTTTTTGTTTCTTATTCATTTTCTTCCTTTCATGTAATTCTGACAAGAGAATGTTAATTGCTTTTCATTCCCCGTTAAATGTTTTATAACATAGATATTTGTTGGAGGACTTGACTCTAGTGTGACTGACGAAGATCTAAGACAACCTTTCTCTGATTACGGGGAAATAGTATCTGTCAAGATTCCTGTTGGTAAAGGATGTGGATTTGTTCAATTTGTTACCAGGTAAATATATAAATGCCTTTGTTACAATAGTAATCATGAACTGTGTAATACTTTTGGTCACCGTAATTGATTTTCTATTTAATATTTGGTTGCAGACCAGACGCAGAGGAGGCTTTGGAGAAACTAAATGGGACTACAATTGGCAAACAAACAGTTCGGCTTTCTTGGGGCCGTAATCCAGCCAATAAGCAGGTAAATATCATCATCTGTCTGCATAAGGTTTTAATCATGCCACAAGTGTATAAAGTGCACAGTTCAGTTTTTTTTTTACTACAAGGCCATAGAAAAAAAACCAAAATTGTTCTCTATTATAGTTAAGAAACATTCCTTTTGTGATGTATTGGATCAAATTTTTCATAAGATATGATGCTAACCAATATTGATATATACAAATATCAACATATTAGATGTTCATGCGATATGTATTCAGTTTATGATATTGGTTTTGATCAATTTTAGTTTATCTGGTCTGATTTTGAGTTTGATTTGGTTTTGTTGTGGTCTGATTTATATTACTACTGTTATGGTTGAGCTTGAAAATAAGTTTGGTGATTCAATTTGCTGTATATGCTCACCCTTGAGTACTTCCCTTATGTGATCTATATCATAGTCTGACCTGAGGTTTGAATGTTTCTGATTGAATCATCTCTGATTTTACAAGTTTTGTATTGTGTTGCAGCCTAGAGATAAGTATGGAAACCAATGGGTTGGACCGTATTACGGAGGACAGTATTACAATGGGTATGGATACATGGTTCCACAACCACATGACCCAAGAATGTATCCAGCTGCACCTTATGGAGGCTATTCAATGTACGGCGGACATCAGCAACAAGTAAGCTGAGGAAACTAAAAGCTTAATCTGAGCATCTATCTAAAGGCAGACAAAAACTCACTCAGGTTAGGTGATGTTAAGAGTTTACAAGGAGAAAATGGTTGGCTTCTTGTCTCTCCTTGGGTTTAGGATCTATCTTCTAGTGAAAAACGAATTTTGATGGAAACAGTAGCAGTAATTTAGAGGACTTGGATTTGATTGATTTATTTCTAAAGATGTTTTTCACTATGGATCGTATTGATCAAAAGGATGAAGTGAGTTTTATCTGACTGATTATTATGTTCTCTCGTTTCTTTTCTTAAGCATATAATCTAGGTTTTATTTGTTACTTTTGGAAGTAATTTTGCCATGATGACTAATAATTATGCTAATTAAAGTGAGTCCTTTAAAGTCTCAAAGTATCCTCTTTAGGCCAATGACATACTTCAAAGTCATGTTTGGTTGAAAGATCATGAGGGAAGTTATAGAGCTATCTGATTCCTTCGTATAATGCGATATAAATCCATGAGACTGGCTTGTCATGTGTCTTTTACCATGGACATTACAAATGAGAAGATGGAAGTAATGCTTAGAGTATCGACCAAGGTCATGTCAAACATTTTGAGAATGCTACGCGCAAATATAAATAAAAGAACCATGACTTTTTGACGAAATATCACATTTAAAAGTAATTTTTTATATGCTTTCAATTAATCCATTCATTAAAAAATCTTCAAAATAACATTTTGAAAATAATATATGGAATGTGAATATATATATATATATATGAATGTCAAACAAAAAAGTTATATCTCATAATATTAAGAAAAATATATAACAATAAACAATAATACAAAAATATTATGTGTGAATTATCATCTAAATTAATATAGGTAAAAAGTATATGTATATTACAAAAATGAGTCATTATCTAAATTAAATGCACAAACTATTATATACGTATATATAATTTGTATGTTTAGAAATTTATAAATCAAAAGATAATATATACATTAGGTAATTACATTCCTTATAAACTCATTATATTTATATAAAAATTAAAATTTCATTCAAATTCAAATAAACATCAAATTTTCAAATCAACATGTCAAACAACAAACAAATACTAATAAATGTGAAATAAACACAGAAACATAACATATATAATCAAATAACAAATAAATAAAATTAATCCAAATATCAATATACAATATATGATATATATATATATAAGTAATCATACAACATATAAAGATTATGAGTAAATAGAAATAACTACAAAGTCATCATACTAATTTTCCAAAAAGAAATTATGTGCATAACATAGGCAATCATCTATTTTGTTTATAAATAACTATTTATAAAATATCAATAAAAATAATGTACAACTGTTTTAGCCAAAAAATATAATTATTCTAATTTTAACGAATAATTTCAAAAGAAAAAATAAGAGTACATACGATATCGCCAATATATTGGTTTAGCTCAAACTATAATTATTATAATTTCAATGAATAATTACAAAAGTAGACTTCAAAATTGATGTATTAGAACTTTCTGCAAAATAACAAGAAGACAAATTAAAGTTTATAATATTAATATAAAAAACATTTTTTTGTCAACATTGGGTCACAAATGGCCGGCCCATTAGCCAAGTTCTTGTAAATGCAAGTGGGAGATTCGATTCCAGGATGTGCAAGTGCGCATGCCTCTTGTGGACTTACCACCTACCACTAGGTTAAATGCCACTTACAATATAAAAAAGTTTAGTCATAACAAAATGATTTAACTATCAGTCTTAAATGTTTATAAACTGTAGACACGTTTTTCATTCTCTTTTCTTCTTTGCCTATCGTAACTCGTATCGTCACAGCCTCCAAATAACTCAGTCCTTCCAAAGTATCTTTTATCTGACTTATAACAACAGCAACGTTTAGTCTCGATGGGACATCACAGTTTTCAATGTTTTATAATACAAGCACATCTGAATTGTTCATCAACAATATGAATAACCAAAAGTCAATACACATACAAATTATTTCACTAACCAAATACACACTCATAATCAAGCTATTTCATTAGCAAATCAAAGGATGAGAAGTTAGCGAGACACAACTTCAGATAAAGATAAGAAGACTATCGACTTTCAGTTTTCTTAGATCCTTTTAACTTTTAGTTTCAGTTGGAAGATGATACTTCATTAAGACCACCCTTTTTCATACTGTCAAAAGAAAAGCGTTTCCAAACTTCTATTTAGATGTCACTTTGCTTAAGATCATCACCATTCTTGGTTTCAACTTTTACTCATTTGGAATAGTCTTTTGCTTATCCTGTCACGAGAAAAGCGTTTAAGCCATACTAGAGGAAACTAATCATATTCAAGCCATTTCATTAACCAAAAGTTAATACCCATACAAATCATTTCATTACGATCCATGCGAATGGCTCCTCATGTATGATCTTAACATGAACGTTACAAATGGGAACATGGAAGTAATGCTTAGACTATCGACCAAGGTGAGCTTTTACTTGAACCAACCGATTTTCAAAAGAAGCCAATCATGTTGTTTATTTAGTAGTCGATGCGGTTACCCGGCAATTAACTGTCTTTTTAAAACTAGTTCGGTTTAGTGAAGATCATGAGCTCCGAAATCCAACTACACCCGAGAATCAAGAAGAATCATGTCAAAAGTATTTGACAATGTCACACACAAATGTGAGTTCATGGAAGTTTTGAAGTAAGGATCGATTTCCCAGAGTTCCTTAAACTTCACTTAACCACTAGACTACGTTAGTGTGGCTAAAAACTGGATTAAAAAAAAAAAAAAGTAACTGAAGCAATTGACATGCCACTCATGACATATGAGAAACAATCTTCAAGGAAGACACATGCAACACTTTCCAAAATTAATTTTTTTTTACAAAATTTGTGAATTAACTTGCCACTTATTACATAGATCATTATACAATTAACAAAGAACTTCAAAATGTTGCCTACTATGTACTCTCAAGATATGCAACGTTGTATTCTTTTGACTCTTCATAATTAACGTTCATGCATCCATCTAATTGTTGATCCACTTCAAACAAAGATCCGCTTTCACTGGCTTATGATCAGAACCATAAACTTGGTCTATGGAATCATAAGAATGAAGGGTTGCTTGTATATTATCTGTATCTTGGATTTTGTACAGGATTCTATCTGTCCAAGCTGGAACTCTCACCTTATGGCTTGTATCGTAATCACTGCTTCCAACATCATATTTGTAAGTCGGTTTAAACCCTAAAGTTCCTTCGCAATAACCCTTGAATATTTCACCTCTCTCAGCTTCTTGCTAGAGCTGATCTTTACTCACAAGAACCTACATAAAGTGATAGTATAAAGATGAGTATGATCTTGTTAGTCTTGTCATTAGTAATTGTTTGTAGGCCCGAGCATTTGGTTTAGTTTGGGTCGGTTCTTCTGGTTTTATAAATATGGTAACCACTAGATACCTACTAAATTTCGGTTTAGTTTCGGTTCAAAACAAGTATATCCTAATTAGATTTAAAATAATATTGGTTCAACTATAAATAGTTACTTTTTACCAAGAGTAACCAAATACCGGAAAATATGTAATTAACCAAAAGTAACCAAAATAATTTTGGACAAACTAGCTTCGATTTTGTTTGGTTATTGTTTAAGAACTGAAAAATTCTTTGACAGGAATCAGAACCGAAATGAACATTTGTTTTCGGTTTGGTTTGGTATTTCGGTTCTAATTTGTATGCCCAAACTAATTGTTTGTATTGAATAGAAGTAAAGAAGATAAGTGGACTTACAGATTGAAGTTGGTTGTGGATAAGGGATCGGACAGGACGGTTAGATATATCTTGGATCCTGTAATTGAGATCTCCAAGCCAAACAGTAAGGTCGCGTGTCCTTTTGTCTCTTGATAATATTGAATTTGCTATATGCCTTAATTCTGTATTTCTTTTATCCACTTTCTTTGCGTGAGCTGAATGCATTTATAATTAAATTAAATTATTAATTTCGTAAATTATAATCAACTATGATTAGCATAAAAAGATAAGAAGAATCAAGGTACCAGAGAGATGACAAGAGATGAAAACCATTTTGATTCCATCGTAATTAATATGAATAGCTACAGCTCCTTTCTTTCTTCCAATTAAACCTCCACATCCTCCTACTGAGTGTCTTTGTGCCCTTAATTCTGCGACTTTATCGTACAGTAATCAAATTATTTTGTGTTTCTATAATCAGCTTTCCGACAGAAAAAAAATCCGGTCGAAAATGTATTCAAATTTTTGATGAGAAAAAGATATAAAGTAATTTTTGGAATTCGTTAGAAATTCGTTGAAAATTGCTAACAGCTTTCTAACAGTATTGGTATCCAACAAATTTTCGACGGATTCAGATAATCTAAAAAAATTAGAATCTTAAATTTTTTCGTACATTAATCTTTAACTTGAAATAAACTTTCTTTCATACATTTCGATATTATAAAAAAGATAGAAACAATGTATTATAAATAAATAAATATATACCTTTTACTAATGTTTGTGAATTATTAGGCCCAAACAAATATAGTTGGATTGATTGTAATGTCGCTTTCCCAAGAAGCCTGCATTGCATTTAGATATGGAACTTTATAATGTTAACGTTAAAGGGAATAGAAGAAAGAACAATTTTGGTAAATCAATCATAAATATAATTAAATAGAAAGAAATAGTAGATGTAGTACTTACACATAAGTTGGAGATAATGCTGTCTCCAAAAATCGAGCTACATTTGTTTTAGGAGCCTCTTGCAAACCAACCACAAGTAGATTAAACTTCCTGTCTTTGCCAACAATCTCAACCAAGTCCTCATATGAAACCTTCACAAGTATTACTAACAATTAATAATAAGTTTGTAGTTGCATATAATACTATTTGTCAATGTATATTTAGGTGATATATCATAACTTTCACAATTTCAGGAGAAAGAAAAAACCTAAACTTTTTTTCACAAATTTACTTGTGAATTCAAACATCAAAAATCGATTATGTTTGTAAGTACATACATTTCCATTCATGTTCCATGTGATGATACGAATACAAAGATAAGATTTTTTAGAAAAACTGCATCTATTAACAGCTTCAATGGTTTTAATCCCACCATGATATGATGTTGAGTTGTTGGCAAATGAACCCATCGGACTTTTCTTGAAGTTCGATAACCTATAAATATATTATATATAGCACCACAATCAGTAAAACTTCGTTCACTACTTATAAGCCTCTATGTTACGTGACTAAATTATTTGTGATATTATCTGCAAATGTAAATCTAGTTTTATATATAGTCTACTTAGTCGGCAAGATTCGTGAGATACCAAATATAAAATTAGAAAAATGATACCAAATTTTACCTTTTTAGTCCACACATTGAATTCGTTTTTCCCATTGTCTGCATACACTGTTTATCCGTATAAAGCAAGCAAGATTCGTAACGTTTTTATAGAGAGAAGAGAGAAAATTTCGAGAAGAAGATGTGGGCAAATTAAAAGAGAAAAGACTCGAAGAGAGAACTTCCATAGAAATTTTCAAAAAAGTCATTTTTATCAGTCATGATATCTATAAATTTGATTGGGCACTGTTTTGTGATTTTTTCTAAGAAAGTTAGGTGAAAGGTGTTGACTATAAAGACGTGTACGTCTTTAAATAGACGGTCGAATTTGATAATGACTTAACTCAGTTTTTTCTTCATTAGGAAATCTCTAAAGGATTAATATAGTATACAACATTTTTTTGTGAAATTAAAGTTCTATATTATGCAGATAATAAACCTATCCACATCAGTCGACTAAAAAACCATGTTGCATGTGAGTGTGCAAATGTTATATAAATACATGTATAATATGTGGGTCATAATTTTTTTTTTCAATTTATTTGTTAAATACATATATAGTATGTTGATTTGCGAATGCTATCATATAAAAACTAATATTAGTTTTGTTTTGTTTTTTGTTTATCTTTATTTAAAATGGGTAGAAGATTCTGCATTAGAATCTTCGTTTCAAAATTTTAAACATCTTAAAATGTTATATTTCTTTTTGTCTATAGATAACACTAAACATTTTAATCTTGAGTAATAGATGTAAAAGATCTCACATCGGTAAGAATGGAGATTCTAGTTTAGTATATATGGGATTTAAGTTTCTTCATTCATTGTCAGTTGGTTTTGAGTTGGAAACCCATAATTCACATGGTATCGGAGCAAGGTTATGCACACGAGATTCAAACGGTTCGTGTGTAGCATGCCCAATCGATGCAAACGGTTGGTTGTACTATCTCCGAGATTATTGGTTTGGATTAACATCCATCCACATCTCAAAAGGGCCTGTAAAAAAATTCCACATCGGTAAGAATGGGGATTCTAGTCTAATATATATGAGATTTGAGTTTCACTACTATTGTCAATTTAGTTTTGAGTTAAAACTTATAATTTACAAAGAGATATATCTCAAAACAACCATATGTAAATAAAATATTCTTTCACCCATCTTTCGCAAGCATCGTGTCTATACTTTTTCAGTTGATTCGAATAAAATTAAGAAATTATAGTTCGTTTTGAAAATATAAGGATCTTTAAATTATATTATATATAGCATATAATTTTATTGTATGAAACAATCTAATTGTTTACTTTTTCTTTTCTTTTGTATGCAGCTCGTCAAGTTGTTTGAGACCATTCTTCAACTTTAACAAAGGAGATCGGTGATGACATTCAAAATTAAGCCACCAAACTAATTAACGTACGTCCATTGTTTGTATTTCAAATTCGATTTGTTAATTTAATTGTCAATTTTGTAACAAACTCAGATGCGTTTATTGATTCACTAATGGTTACTTATACAAACAAGAGTATCGGTTACACTTTAAATTGGTTTACAAAAAGCCAAACCAATTTTAGTTGAGTACTAAACCGAAATTGAATTAAACTCTAAACCAAAACTCTTATTAAAGAGATTTAACCAAATAAAGCAGAGAATTGATTCTCAAATAGCTCGATCAAATCCTAAACACTTTAATCCTCCAATATGAATTCATCCCTAATACTATAAATATATTCACTATTAGAAAATTGAAGAAAAAAAAAGTTTATCCAAAATTTATATTACATATTATCATGTCCCATATTACATATTATAAACTGTTGTGCTCCAAACTCAAATGGTGGAAGTTCATATAGACATTCCTTTACTACTAGAATAAGACACGGTGATTAACCGATATTATTTGGTTGCTAGTAATTACCATTAATTTGTTTAATTTTTCTCTTAGAGCTATATCAACACATAAATCTTGGTAATAGCTTTTTAAGTGACATTTATCCATTATAACTAGATTGGATTTCAATTAACTAAGGCCAAAAATTTGTGAAGTAAACACCAAATCAGAAACTGAAATACTAAGATTATAGAGTATTCCTAATTGTTTCAAACGAGTAACGTTTGGAGACAAAAGTAAAACGAAACTAAGGAGACAAAGATGATCACACTTACTTGGAAGAAGTCTTCGTAGAATGTAACACAGAGTACAAAAATGGATACAATTCACAATACGAAATAAAGAAAATGAAGAAGCTCAGAAGGAATAGGAGTCGGCCCAATTACGTGAAGAAGATGGAGAAAGAGACACGTTTCGAGACAAAACAAAACTAAATGTATCATCCGTTGTGTTATTTCTCACCTTTGTTTTTTTTTGTTTGCTTATGAATTTATTATAAGTTAAATTTAGGTTTGAATACCAAAAGTTGTATTTTCATAATAATTTTACGCAGAATCTTATCCAGTGTAACAAATTAACTATCACTTAAGGTCACAAATGAAGTTCGCTGAAAATCACGCGGCTCGAGCGGTTGAAGACAAGCGAGAAGTTCGTGATCAGAAGGTTTTTGAAGTTTGAATTTCAAATATGTGATAAGGATTATCAAGAAGGAATCTTATCAGCATATTCCAAGAAGAGCGAATTCAGTTGTAATTCGAAAAATTAGGAAACAAACTAAAAGAGCTATTCACCTATAAAAGAGATCTCGAGATGTAATTCAAGGTTTTAGAACTTAAGGATTGTAGTTTTAGAGATCGGCTTTTGAGATATTGCATCTAGGTTATCGAATTGTAGAAGTAGTTTTTAGGATCGATTGTTTGCTAAAGAAGTTCTTAATAAAAACGTAATTCTTTGTGGAACCAAAGCTGTTGTTTAATATAGTCCATTTTCAATTGGTATCAGAGCAGGTCACCGCATAACCTTGTTAAGTGTTTCATGTGTTCGATCCTGGAGAACAAAATGGAAAATCCACAACAACAGCTGGTGGTAGTGGCT
Organism: Lepidium sativum; assembly: GCA_023374145.1. Lineage (NCBI taxonomy): Eukaryota > Viridiplantae > Streptophyta > Magnoliopsida > Brassicales > Brassicaceae > Lepidium > Lepidium sativum. Next base: position 19,331 of record JAKUCM010000106.1, on the reverse strand, counting down.
AAAACGCTCAAGCTAGATCCAGATAACTATGGACACTGGAAAGTCCAAATGGCACAAAACATTCAGGGAATAGACTCAGATGTGTGGCTTGCAGTTGAAGAAGGATGGGAACCTCCAACGATCAGAGACGAAGATGGGACACTCAAACCAAAACCCAGGAGACAATGGTCGGCTGAAGAAAAAGCTGATGCAAAATGGAACTCTAAGGCTTTATCAGCAATTTTCAGTTCACTTCACAATAATCAGTTTAAAAGGGTACAAGGGTGTACAAATGCTAAAGAAGCATTGGGCATTCTTCAAGTCGGTTTTGAAGGAACGAGCAGTGTTAAAAGGACACGTATTGATATTCTCGCATCTCAGTTTGAAAACATGACCATGCAAGAGGAAGAAACTATTGCCGAGTTCAACAGTAAATTGTCGTCTCTTGCACATGAAGCTCTGATTCTAGGAAAGACGTACAAAGATAAGAAATTGGTAAAAAAATTTCTAAGATGCCTTCCCTCGAAGTTTCATGGACATAGGTCAACTCTTGAGGTATCTCAAAACTCGGATACTTTCAAATTCGATCAAGTAGTAGGGATGATGAAAGCGTATGAATTGCAATTAGCTCCCAAACTGACAAACAAAGGCAAGAGTGTAGCTCTAGTCATGGAAAAAGAATCAAATGAAAAAGAAATACCTGAGGACTTGGAAGAAAAAGTTGGTCTGATAGTCAAAACGCTTTTTAAGAAAAGCTGAGAGAGGATAAAGAAGAGAGTATCAAACCTCTGTCAAGGTCTCACCAGACAGAGACAATCGCAAATCTGATAAGCAATGTCTCGAATGTCAAGGATACGGACACTTCAAGGCTGAATGTCCTACTGCCAAGAGAAAAATGATGATTCAATGCTATGAATGCAAAAGATATGGACACACTAAAAATGAGTGTGCCACTCGAATGAACGGGAAGTCTGCGTTTGCATCACTGAGTGAGTCAGACTCTGAAAATGAAGATGATAGTGATATACTGAATCACTTTGTTGCTCGAATTGGCATTGTCAACCTCGAAGATCATGAGGAAGAAAACCTAGAACAAGCAATTAAACAAGCATTTGATATAACAGGTGAATGTCAAAAGAACCCAATCACTCACAGGGATGATACTCAACTTTTGGACAATGTAGAAAAGGATATGTTAGAAACAAACTCTGAAGATGAACTAGACATGTTGCCTGATGATCAAATCAAATTGCTTGTCAAATCGCTGGTTGATTCAAAGCAAGAAAACATCCGCTTGATAGCAGAAAAACAGTTGTTTGAAAATCAACTGGCTGAAGCTGAGAAGGAACTGACAGATACAAAGAGTAGAAATTCAGAACTTGAACGACAACTATCTGAACAGATGAAACGGATTAGAATGTTGTCCACAGGCACCAAAGATCTTGACTATCTCCTGACGATTGGAAGAACTGACAAGGACAATCAAGGTCTTGGCTACAAAGGTGCCACTGTCGTTGAACACAAATTTGTTCGAGCTTCAAACAGATCTGTCAACATTAACCATGGACAGAAGGGAAGTCATGATCAATACTTAAAAGAGTCACAATTAAGATCAGGCCTCGGATGGGAGAGACAGACAAGTGCTCACCATCAATCAAGGTGGAGGAGAGCAATTCGCTGCTGGTACTACGGAAACCAAGGTCACATAAAGTCTCAGTGCCGCCTATGGTATCAACGGATTCAGCAAATCAGGAGACAACAAAAATTTACCTACAATGGAGAAAATAGACAACAAATGTGGGTAAAAAGGGTAGATCTCTACAGTAGAGTGACCTTTACCGCCGATAGACAACTTGACGGCACAACCACTAAAGGAACATGGTACTTTGACAGTGGTTGCTCGAAGCACATGACAGGAGAAGAAAGAACATTACAGGGACTGGAAAATCTCAAGAATGGCAGAGTGACTTTTGGTGATAGAGCGAAAGGAAAAATCCGAGCCAAAAGTCAAATTGTAAATGCTATGGATCCAAAATTGACAGATGTGTATTTAGTCGATGGACTGAAAGCTAATCTCATTAGTATTAGTCAACTTTGTGATACCGGACTCGACGTTACCTTCACAAGAACGACCTGTCAAGCCTTTGATAGTCGAGGACTGGTCCATCTAGAAGGTGTTCGAACAGCAAATGACTGCTATATGTGAGTTCCAAGTACTCGGTGCATGACATCTAGATCAGAGAGTGAAACTCAGATTTGGCACCAACGTCTTGGACATATGAATTTTAAAACAATGGCTGAACTAGCTTCTAAGGAAATCATCAGAGGATTGCCTAAGCTCAAATCAAATTATGAGTTTGTGTGTGGACCCTATAACTCGGGAAAACAAGTCAAAACCCAACACAAGTCGGTACCAGATGTAAGGTCTAAACATGCACTTGAACTTGTCCATATGGATCTAATGGGTCCCATTCAAGTTGAAAGTCTGGCAGGAAAAAGATATATTTTGGTGATTGTTGATGACTTCAGTCGTTACACATTAGTCAGATTCATTAGAGAGAAAAATGATACATTTGAGAGCATCAGGCTGTTAGCACTTCAATTGAAGAACGAACGTGAAGGCATTAAACACATTCACAGTGATCATGGAGGAGAATTTGAGAATGACATCTTCAAGAAATTATGTTCAGAACAAGGAATTACGCACCAATTCTCAGCTCCAAGAACACCTCAACAAAATGGAGTAGCAGAGAGGAAGACGAGAACTTTGCAAGAAATGGCAAGGGCGATGTTATATGGAAGCAACGTATCAAAATCGTTCTGGGCTGAACCTGTCAACACCGCATGCTACATTATCAATAGAGTGTATGTACGAAAAGGGACCAACAAGACATCTTATGAGCTTTGGAAAGGAAAAACACCAATAGTTCACTACTTTCATGTGTTTGGATGTATATGTTACATACTCAATGATAAAGATCACTTGGGGAAATTTGACTCACGGAGTGATGAGGGGGTTTTTCTCGGTTATTCAGGATCAAGTATAGCTTTTCGGGTGTATAACAAACGAACGTCAACTGTGCAAGAAACAATGAATGTTGTTTTCGATGACACATCTACGTTCCGTTTAACCTTTGATGATTTCAGTGAAAGCAATCGAAACTCCGATATGGATGCAGATGATCACAACGCAACCACAAGAGAATTCATGACAGTAACAACCCCACAAGTGCATAGGAATCACTCCCTTACAGATGTCATATGAGGGATTCAGGGGTAAAGAATCACTCGTGGGAAGCAGATCAACTTTAAGCAGCTTGCTCGGAGCAAAATCACAAGCTTATGTTCCTTCATGACACAACGTCAAAGTCTTGTGGATGTAGTTGATAAAATCTACTTCGTATCCAAGATTGAGGCTAAGACTTACAAAGAGGCGATAAATGATGATTTTTGGATTGCATCTATACAAGAGGAACTATCAAACTTCTCAAGGCTGAATGTTTGGATACTTGTTCCAAGGCCTCACAACGTAAATGTCGTTAGAACGAAGTGGATCTTCAAAAACAAGATAGACAAAGAGGGGAATGTTATCAGAAATAACTCTCGGCTAGTTGCACAAGGCTATTCACAAGTAGAAGGAGTTGATTTTGAAGAAACCTTTGCAACAGTTGCTCGACTAGAATCGATTTGGTTTTTGTTTGGAATGGCATGCAAAATGGGTTTTAAGCTCTATCAAATGGATATCAAGAGTGCATTTCTGAATGGGAATCTACAAGAGGAGGTGTACGTGGAACAACCAAAAGGCTTCCAGGATTCTAAGCATCCGAATCATGTTTACAAGCTAAATAAAGCTTTGTATGGTCTCAAACAAGCACCTCGGGCATGGTATGAGAGGTTAGCAACTTTTCTGGTTGATAATCAATATGTGCGAGGCAGTGTTGACAAGAAATTGTTCACCCTCAAAAGTGAAGAAGGATTCATTGTGGTGCAAATCTACGTCGATGACATTGTTTTCGGCTCAACCAGACAACAAATGGTTGACAAGTTTTTCAAGGTGATGACTCATGAGTTCGAAATGAGTATGAACGGAGAACTTACTTATTTTTTAGGTCTTCAAGTCAAACAAACATCAGAAGGAATATTCGTGAATCAAAGCACTTATGCAAAAAACTTGGTGAAGAAGTTTGGCATGGAAAACAGCAAGTCGGCTAAAACTCCGATGGGATAAAATGAGAAGTTGTCAAGAGACGAGGTGGGAAAACCAGTTGACATAACGGCTTACAGAAGCTTAATCGGAAGGCTGCTTTACCTCACAGCAAGTCGTCCAGACTTAAATTTGTCGGTTGGCCTCTGTGCAAGATACCAAGCTGAACCCAAAGAGAGTCATCTTACTGCAGCCAAACGTATACTCAGGTATGTAAATGGAACTTACAAGCTTGTCATCTTTTTTACTAAAGATACCACTGTGAGCCTTGTAGGGTATTGTGACGCAGACTGGGCATGAAGCATAGATGATCGAAAAAGTACAAGTGGAGGCTGTTTCTTTATGGGAAATAACCTTATTGCATGGTTCAGTAAGAAACAAAACTGCGTGTCGCTATCCACTGTAGAGGCAGAATACATTGCAATGGGAAGCTGCTGTACTCAACTCCTGTGGATGAAACAAATGGCTGTTGATTATGGTATGAACTCGAAACCATTACTTGTTTTTTGTGACAATCAGAGTGCTATTTGTATTGCTAAGAATCCAGTGCAACACTCTCGAACCAAACATATTGACACTCGTCATCATTTTATTCGAGAACTCGTCGAGGAGAAACTGATCAAACTTGAACATGTGGGCACTGAATATCAGTTAGCTGATTTGTTTACTAAACCTTTGTGCTTCAATCGTTTCATTCAACTATGGATAGTGATTGGAGTCTGTGAATGTTAATGGCAATGCTGTTAAAAAAAAGAGGGTGTCTATAGAGCAAATGTTGCAAGCAGTTGAATCTGAGAAAAGCTAGCAGACACCTGAAAGAGGGCAGACAGATATCAAGATTGATTGAGTTGATGAAAAATAGCTGCCCATCATACCGTCACAGTGAATATTAGTTTGTTAATTTATCAAGGTAAGATTAAGGAGGTCAAAGAGCTGAGGAGAGCCATTGTACCAGTAGGCTGAGAAGTCAAGTGATGCTCTGATACAACACTGTGTCTATACATAAAAAAAAAGAAGGACTAGTGACTAGCCAAAAGCTCTGAGTTGAAAAGTCAAGTGATACTCAGACTTTCTGCATGTTGAGTGCGAAGTTGATAAAAAAAAATGACTCTCCAAAGGAAATTCCAGCTGCTTGATCGCCTTGATTTTTTGAAATACTGTTGAAGCTAAGTGATAAAGGTATGATGGTGTGAAAGTCTAGTCATCACATCTTAAACTTGATCACATGTCTTGCTGAGTAAGGGTGTGCTGGGTGATCTCGGATTTCAGCTAGCTTAAGTAGCTTGCGTGTGACAAGACGAAAGTCATGAGAGGCATAGTGATTAAAGGTACATACAATGAATCTTATTTTTGGTGCTCATCATGTCAAGATTAATCTGGGTCACTCGGTTCAATGAATAAGAGAAATGAATTGATTAAAATCTCAAATGTGAATCGACGGGTTGTGTGAAATCGATTCAATGTATTCATTAACTTTTCAATTCGAAAGAATTAGAAAAAGGGAAAGGGGGCCGTATGCTTGTTCCTTTTCAGGCCTATTCAGGAGGATATAAATAGATCACGATGTCGAAGGGAAACTCAACAGTCTCGACAAACAGAATTAAATCAGCCTTCAACGAAGAAAAAAACCCTATGTTTCAAAAGCTGAAATTCAAGTTTGATAATGGAGAATGTATCTTCAGCAGGGTTCTTGCTACGAAACATCGTCGAGTATGTGACGAACCAAGAAAGGGAGATGGTGGTCTATCAACCCAAGGGGTTGCGACTTTCGGTGAACCCGAAAGAGACTAAGGCGAAAATCGATCAAGAACCGACGGAAACCACTGAGAATCAGGAACGTGATGAACTCAAAATGGCTTGGGAGTTCAATTACGAAGACAAAGCATCACATGCAAACTTCCAAAGTAGAGAGGAGCAAACTGAGGGGTCCCCCTCGAGATTCCGCAAATTTGAGTCACCGACTTCCATTCAAGAAGACAAGGTGAAGGCAAAGTGGAATCAAGATTCTTCAGGTCATGGTACTAAAAGTACCATACCAAGAGCCAATGCATCACAGGGAAGCCTCAAGCGTCACCTTGATGATTCAGTGGCCTCTGAGAACCGCAAGTCCCGCCGCATAGCCAGAACAGGGGTGTTCACTCACTCTCAATTGTAACTCCTGAATTCGATCAAAGAACCTTCAGCTCCGCAAACGCTTGTCGAAGGTATAAGCTCTATTGCTCCTCAAATGAACGATTTATAGTGGAATGTGCATACACGTTTGATGCGCAGGAGTCGGAGTTAGTTCAACTCCTTAAGGATGTAGGTCTTTTAAGGTCTTTGGAATCTGTAGTTGATTATTCTACTGATATACTTTTTGAGTTGTGGGCAAACATGCCCTATTTCGATCAAGAAAGTGAGTCTTGGAGTGTGTATCTGAGAGGCCACAAGTATGTGATTTCACCCGAGAAGATCAATGAGGTGTTAGGGTCACCAAATGTAACTGATCGCTCTAATCCTCAAAAGCTTGAAGTGCTGTCGGAGGGTATAGATGAAACTGTCACCGAAGGAGCGATCAAGAATCTGAACAGGGTCAAAAAGGCGCATCTGGGACAGTTGTACTCACAGCTGTACACATTCTTCTGTACAAATTGGCTCCCTACATCAAATGAAGGATATGTCAGTCTGCTAAGACTACAACTGGCATATAGGATCGGAACCAGATTTCGGTTGAATATTGGCAAAGTGATATTCAGCCAAATCAAGAAGGTTGCTGCCTCTAGAAGAGACTCCAAATATAAGCTCTATCTTCCGTACCCATCGCTGCTCACTCGTCTGCTTGCAAAGCAACGTGAAGTGCATGCACCCTTTGCATCTCTCTCTAGTAACAAGACAAAAGATCAGAAACAGAAAGGAAAAGCCAAGGCGTCTGTGGGAGAAGAAACGTATACACCTAAGGAGCTTTTGGAAACGATTCTGGTAATGTCTGAAGATATCACACACTTGTGCAAGAAGGCACTCAAAGGTTATATCTCTCATTCTGCTTGTTAATGGTAAAATCATAGTTTTTTTTTTACTTGTGTGATGTTAAGCAGGGGGAGTAAAGAGTCAGGAGTCGAAGCAAGAAATTTTCGATGTGTCTGATTAAGGGGGAGTACATAGAATTTAGGGGGAGCTACTGTTTAGCTCTAGATCTTTTGGCCAACCTGTGGCATTTTATTTCTGATAGAACTTTTATTAATCAATGTCAATCATCAGCTTGATGAATGTCTGCACCTCTTTAGAGATGTTGTAGAAACGTGGATTTATGATCGTTTTAAATTGGAGTTTATTTTGTTATTCTGGTAATTGCTATACTGTTGTTGGAAACAACAAGTATTGTCACGTGTTTAAAAATGCAGGTGTTTGCTTAGCATCAACTCAAGTCAAAAAGGGGGAGACTGAAGTTCGCTGAAGATCACACGGCTCGAGCGGTTGAAGACAAGCGAGAAGTCCGTGATCAAAAGTTTTTTGAAGTTTGAATTTCAAATATGTGATAAGGATTATCAAGAAGGGATCTTATCAACATATTCCAAGTAGAGGGAATTTAGTTGTAATCCTAAAAATTAAGAAACAAACTAAAAGAGCTCTTCACCTATAAAAGAGATCTCGAGATGTAATTCAACTTCTTAGAACTTAAGGATTGTAGTTTTAGAGATCGGCTTTTGAGATTTTGCATCTAGGTTATCGAGTTGTAGAAGTAGTTTTGTAGGATCGATTGTTTGCTAGAGGAATTGATCTTTAGAATTGTCTTTTATAAAAAGAAGTTCTTAATAAAAACGTAATTCTTTGTGGAACCAAAGCTGCTCTTTAATATAGTCCATATTCATAAGCCAGAGATTGGTGCTATCAATGGATGTGATTAACCAATATCTTACACTGAACTCTTTGACAAATTACTCAACCATGAAGCCATATTACTCTGTTAATGATGCAGACTCGAGAAACCAGAACTATACATAGAATAACTCCAACAGTCTAAACTAGAAGTGCTTCAATGGTCAAAACCAGAATCGCTCCAACACAAACACCAACTCCAATAATGCCTTTAAGCCTTACTTGGGCAGATGTCAAGCGTGTGGAGTACAAGGATACAATATGAAGTTTTGCCCTGAGTTCTACGTGGTTCGAAGTGAAAATCAACCACCAAAATGGCCTCAACAACCATCGTCATATGTGCAGACTTCTGCTCCATGGCAGAACGTGTCACAACCACAACAATGGCAACCTCGTGCTCATGCTACTATGCTTTCAGATTCACCAACTTGGCTGGTTGATTCAAGGGCATCTCCTTACATGACCTCCGATCTCCATAACCTTTCTCTTCATAATCTGTATGCTGGAGGCAATGATGTGCTTCTTGGTGATGGCTTATCCCTACTAATTAGCCACTCTGGTTCCTTATCTCTTCCATCTCAAACTCATCCTTATTTATTTAAAAATCTTTTATATTTTCCCTCTCTTGATAAGAACCTTATTTGGTCTTCCAATTATGCACAAATAATAATGTTTCTGTCAAGTTCACGCGTACTTACTTTCAGGTCAACTATCTTGAAACGGAGGCTCTGCGTCTGGAAAGCAATCCTAAGAATGAAATCTATGAGGGGCCTAGGAGACCATCCATGTCTCCTCCATCTCTAGCGTTTGCATTTACTATAAAAACTTCTTTAGCAGATTGGCACTCACGTTTAGGCCATTATGCTTTATTTATTTTTCATAAACTTGTTTCTGAATTTGACTTACCTTTCTCGTCTAATGCTTTAATGAAATTATCTTTGCAATGCTCGCTCCATTAATAAGATGCATAGGTTACCTTTTCATACCTCTACTTTTCAACTTACTCATCCTCTCGAAATTTTATTCTCTGATATGTCGACTTCAAAAAATTACTTGTTTTCAGTTGTTTTTGTTTTCCATGGTTGAAGCCTTATGCTACTAATAAACTAGATGCTCTTTCAACTCCTTATGTCTTATTTTATTATTCTATTATGCAGAGTGCATATATTTTTCTTGACATATCATATCCATGTCTTTCACTATGTCGTTTTTCAAGAAAATGTATTCCCATTCTCTCTTATGTCACCTTTATCCTCTGATGCAGATATTGTCCATTCTCAACAAGAACAGTCCTCTGGTTCTACTGTCTCACAAGTCCCTACTTTTACCATCACTTCACCTACACAAACCGCGACAACATCAGATTTGATCACACCAGCACCACAACTACACGTTTCTCATACTCCAACAACTCAAGAAACAATTGCTACTTCATCAAGAACCATCCCAATAGCGACACATATTGAGCTTCACTCCACATTTCCTACTACACAACCGCCTACATCACCCTTTCCCACGAAATCAGTTGAATCACCTCTTTCAGAATCAACACCTCCAAAGTCATAACAAAGAAGCAATAGAACCTGCAAACCAGCTCAAAACCTTAATCTTCATGTCTTCACTGCAGTATTATCATAACTGATTCCTAAATTAGTAACATAATCACTTAAATATGATCATTGGCGGTAAAACATGCTAGAAGAGATTAATTATCTATACGTAATCACACTTGAGATTGCTACATGCTATAAAACGACACGTTGATGGTTCCATTGATTGCTACAAGGCGTGCTTGGTCACTAAAGGCTATACTCAACGACCCACGATTGACTACCACAAAACATTTAGTCATGTTGACAAACCCGCTACTATCCACATTGTGTTAAGCACAATTGTTACTCGTGATTGGCCTCTGCATCAATTAGATGTAAGCAATGATTTTTTTCAGGGTCACCTTAAACATGAAGTGGATATAAGGAAACCACCAAGAATTCAAGATCCCACAAACAAGCATGCTTTATGTCATCTTTGTAAAGCCATATATGACTTGAAATAATCCCATAGGGTGTGGTTGTTAGGTTTTTAAGCAATTCGACAATTATCAATTGACTAATCTAGCAAAACCCGAAGCCATAAGTCTTGTACTAACTTAATTGAATATGATAAATAGAGAACTCAATTATACCTGAAGTTTGGTTAGTGCAGTGGATATAAGATCATGTATGAGATAAGCAAGTGCTCCAAGTGTAGCACCTCTATTGATAGTCCACACGCACGCAAGTAGGAGAGAAGTTTGCTAGAACTTTGTGTGCAATTCTCTTAGGATTTCGACTTGTGCAATCGGCGGCTAGGGTTCTTCTCTCATTAAAAACGAACCTTATATCATATATATAGGGAGTTCAAGTTAACCTAATTAATTCCTAGTTGAACTAGAATTAATTTAGGCCCAGCCCAAAACACCTAATTAATTCCTAGTTGAATTAAGATTAATTTAGGCATGGCCCAAAACACATGTTCTCATCCGAAACTATGTATTATTATGCTCAAGTCATGAATCATTCTTATAACGAACATTCCCTATTGAATTGTCTCCATTTGCTTAGGTGTGTGACCCAATAGGATCATATAGTACTAGTAGTGAGTATCTCAACTCACAGATTATAAGTGGACTCTAGCAAGCCATTACAACCCCTAGTACCATATGACTTTGTCTAATCTCGATGTTGGAACCGACCACACGAGTTTGCAGGACATTCCCAACAATCTCCCACTTGTACTGGAATCATATATTCCCAAAATCCCTTTGTCTCCATATCTCTATGTGCTCTAAGGCAAGAGTTCGTGTCATCCTTGTTTTAATGAGCCAGATCAATATTCATCGAACTTGAATTTGTAATGATAGAGCAAACAAGCGTCTTTCACATTGTTTGAGCACGGCCATGCATTTTAAAATATCAAATCTTTCAAAGGGTCCAGAGATATATTTCTCCCGTATATAGGAGGGACAAATACCATCTTGTTCCATCCTCTGTTCCTTTCTCACATTTCATGATTTGCCCGACAAATTCCTTTATAACCACCAGTTACGGTTGACGTTTGAAATTTTCAAAACATACCAATTCATGTGCAAGAAAACATCATGAACTCATGCCTAAGGACTATGCTCTATAGTCGTTTGAGAATCTCTTATGACACTCATTATACGATCTCGCTGAGTTCTCATAGCGGGTCATTTCCGATGCTATGTTCATTTGACACACATCTATGTGATTGACTTGATACTTATTATCAATGACTCCATGAAACTTAGTCATCAGTCACCTCACATACTAGTCTATCTCGTTATTAGTATCTCACTTTAATAACCATTGACTAGGGAATGAAATAATTCATGTATTTTTACGCCTATAGGGTTTCATGATCAAGTCCTCAACTTGATGACCTATAAGAATGTCATGATTATTTCAGGATAAATATTTAATACAAGTATTAAATAGAAATGAAATAATTTCATTAAACATAACCAAAATATGTTAATATCGTAACATATAACTATTATAACTCCCACTGGAACTAAGATTATATCTTAAGATACCTAAGGCCTATGCCATTGGTATGATACTCATGCTTAGTCCATGAAAGTACTTTCGTCAAAGGATCAGCGACGTTCTCTATGCTTGAAACTCGGCTGATCTTCATGTCTTCTCTTTCAACGATATCTCTGATCAGATGATATCTCCTCTTTATATGCTTAGATCTCTGGTGTGATCTGGGCTCCTTTGCATGTGCAATGGCTCCATTGTTGTCACAATACAGCGCCACCGGCTCAGTAATACTCGGAATCACACAAAGTTCAGAGATGAACTTCTTTATCCAAACATCTTCCTTTGCAGCTTCAGAAGCAGCGATGTATTCAGGTTCAATAGTGGAGTCAGCTATGGTGCTTTGCTTGGAACTCTTCCAACTAACTACACCGCCATTCAGACAGAAGACGTAACCAGAATGAGACCGGGAATCATACTAATCCGTCTAAAACCTTGCATCCGTGAATCCACTAATAACCAACTCCTCACTTCCTCCGTTCACCAAAACATATCCTTGGTATTCCTCAAATATTTCAGGATGTTCTTGACGGCATTCCAGTGAGTCTCACCTAGATTTGATTGGTACCTGCTTGTCATACTTAATGCACGAGCAACATCTGGACGAGTACAAATCATAGCGTACATGATGGATCCTATTGCGGAAGCATAGGGGAATCCTACTCATGCATTCTCGCTCAGCAGGGGTCTTGGGACACCCCGTCTTGCTTAGAACCATGCCATGAGACATTGAGAAGCCCTTCTTGGAATCATGCATACTGAATCTGCTCAATACCTTATCTATGTAAGTGTCATGACACAATCCGATAATCCTTTCAGGTCTATCTCGATAGATCCTGATTCCAAGAATATAGGCGGCTTCCCCTATGTCCTTCATCGAGAAACATTTTCTGAGCCAAGCCTTAATGGACTTTAGCAACGGAATGTCATTTCCGATAAGTAAGATATCATCCACATACAGCACAAGAAACACAACTGCGCTCCCACTACACTTCTTGTATACGCATCTTTCTTCTTCGTTCTTGATGAAGCCAAATTCTTTGACTGATTCATCGAAACAAAGATTCCAACTCTGTGATGCTTGCTTTAATCCATAAATGGATTTGTGAAGTTTGCACACTTTCCCAGCAGTTTTAGGATCAACAAAACCCTCGGGTTGTGTCATAACACATCCTCTTCCAGAATACCATTCAGGAACACAGTTTTGACATCCATCTGCCAAATCTCATAATCATAATGAGCAGCAGTCGCTAGGAGAATCTGAATTGAGTTAAGCATAGCTACTGGAGAATAGGTTTCATCATAATCAACATTGTGGACTTGTTTGAAACCCTTAGCTACCAGTCTAGGTTTATAAATCTGTATGTTACCATCCACATCAATTTTCTTCTTGAAAACTCATTTGCACTCGATTGCTTTCACACCATGAGGTAAATCGACCAACGACCAAACTTGGTTTTCTGACATTGATTCCATTTCGGATTGTGTGGCCTTTAACCACTTTTCGAAGTCAGGGCCCATCATTGCTTCTTTGAAGTTTGCAGGTTCATCGTTGTCAACAATCAACAAATCCTGTCATTCAGTCACGAGGAATCCTAAATATCTCTCGGGTTCATGACAGATTCTACCGGATCTGCGAACTTCAGGCTCTATAGGTGTTGATTCGATAACATCTTGCGAGTCTAATTGATGCTCTTCCTGTACGGATTGAGCAGCTTCTTGTAGCTCTCGAATTTCTTTGAGTTGTACTTTACTCCCACTGTTTTTCTTAGAAAGAAACTCTCTCTCAAGAAAAACACCATGTCGAGCAACAAACACTTTGTTCTCGGTTCGGTTGTAGAAATAGTACGCCTTGGTTTCCTTCGGATAACCAACAAAGAAGCATTTATCTGATTTTGGTGCAAGTTTATCGGATATTAATCGTTTCACATAAACCTCGCATCCCCAAATCTTCAGGAAATACAGATTGAGAATTTTTCCCATCCACATCTCATATGGTGTCTTTGCCACTGATTTTGATGGCACTCTATTCAACGTAAACACAGAAGTTTCTAGAGCATATCCCCAAAAGGATAACGGAAGATTAGTGTGACTCATCATTGATCGAACCATGTCAAGTAATGTTCGATTCCTCCTCTCAGACACACCATTCCATTGTGGTGTTCCGGGAAGAGTGAGTTGTGAAATAATTCCACAATCTCTCAGATGGTCGCTGAACTCTTGACTTAAGTATTCACCTCCTCGATCAGATCGAAGAACCTTAATACTTTTGCCAAGTTGATTATGTACTTCATTTTGGAACTCTTTGAACTTTTCAAAAGATTTCGATTTGTGTGTCATTAAATAGATATAACCGTATCTACTGTAGTCATCAGTAAATGTAATGAAGTAGTTGAAATTTCCTCTGGCACTTAGGCTCATCGGACCGCATACATCGGTATGTATAAGGCCCAATAAATAGTTGGCCCTTTTATTGAGTTTGTTGAAAGGAGTCTTTGTCATTTTGCCCAATAAACAAGATTCACATTTCTCAAATGATTCATAATCAAATGAGTCCAAAAGCCCATCATGATGAAGTTTTTGGATGCGTTTCTTGTTTATAATCCCTAAACGACAATGCCAAAGAAAACTCGGGTTCGAATCATTTACTTTGAAGCGTTTGATATTAATGTTATATATAAGTGTATATTGGTCAAGAATATAAAGCCCATTCGATAATGGGGCGCTACCATAAAATAAGTCATCTCGAGTAAAGGAACAACATTTATTTTAATCGAAAATGAAAAACCTTCAGTATCCAAAACCGAGACAGAAACAATGTTTCTGCTTATAGCAGGTAGATAATAGCAATTTTCTAAAACCAAAACTAAACCAGATGGAAGAGACAAATAATATGTTCCTACAGCTAATGCAACAACTCTTGCTCCATTTCCTACACGTAAGTCCACTTGTCCCTTCTCCAAGCTTCTACTGTTGCTTAGGCCCTGCATATTAGTACAAATATGAGCACCATAGCCGGTATCAAGTACTCATGAAGTAGAACTTGTTGAAGCAACATTTACTTCGATAACAAAAATACATGAAGGAGCGTCATACTGTTTCTTCATCTTCTTGTAATCTTTCAAATATTTCTTGCAGTTTCTTTTCCAATACCCTTGCTCGTTACAGTAATTGCAAACGTCCGTTTTAGATGGGTCGGGCCTGGTTCTGGGTATGGATTTGGCCGGCTCCCAGTTCACAACCGAGTCAGGTTTAGCTTTTCCCTTACCCTTTTCCTTCCCACGTTTCTTAAACGATTTACCCCCTTGCAATAAGAGTACAGGCGGGACACCTTTCTTGACATTCGACTCTGCTTTCTTAAGAATTCCATGCAGCTCAGTCAACGTCTTCGTCATGCTGTTCATATTATAGTTTTATACGAACTGATGATAACAAGATGACAACGACTGAAGTATGATGTCTGTAGCCAACTCTTGGCTAAAGGGACAGTCTAGTTTAGCCAGATTATCAATATAGCCCATCATTTTCATGACATGACTACTCACCGAACCATCCTTCGATAGTTTGCATTCGATGAGAGATTTCACTATTTGCTATCTCTCATATCGTGCATGTTCCTGAAACATTCCTTTCAGGCCATTCACGATCTCGATGGACGACACCACATTTTCGTACTGCACCTGCAGTTTTGAGATCATGGTCCCAAGCATCAAGCATTGCACATATATCACATCATTGGAATGCTTATCCCAAGCATTCCTAGCTGCAACAGTGCATTGGCAGCCGGTCTAGGAGGCAAGACTTGTTCCAAAACATAGTCTTTCTTCTCCTGCCTAAGAATAATTCTCAAGTTACAATACCAACTCAGGAAATTCTTCCCATTCAACTTGTCCTTCTCAAGGACAGATGGAAGGGAAAATGAGTTGTGGTTATGGTTGTTGTTATTTGCCATAGCTGAAATTAAGAGAGGTAAAGAGTTTTAGTTATCATGATTTAAATGTTGAGAAATCTTAACATATTTAAGAAAACTCACATTGTGTTCAATAAATAGTTCCTCAATTAGTTACAATGATCCCGAGATCCATATTTCAGGAAAATCCGAGTGAGGTGAGCTCATCGCCCAGACCTTAGTTATTTAGGTAAGCAACTTATTTGCTAGTTTTATCACATATATAACTCTCGGTCGTGATTTGACATCTCATATGCCAAAATTACTTTGATGTCTCAAAGCTCAAAACAGTCTTGATAGCTCAGTCAAGTAAACCAATCTCATAGTCATATGGTAATGGTTACCATCTGCTTCACCCATGTCAAAGTAGGTACCTAATCCGAGCTAGCCCAACATACGATGAAACGAGCCTTGACAGTTGACGTGAATTGGAAAAACATCAATTTCTTGATACTTGTTTGAGGAGCTAAACTTTAACTTGAATGAAACCCTAATTTTTGATTTCAATGAAACCCTAATTTTCTATTTCAATGAAACCCTAATGATGCAATTCTAATTCAACTAAAACAAACTTTTAATCAATCAATCAAGCATGAAAACATCATATTTCATTAAGATTACAACCACCTCAAATTTTCGGTTTTAGCAATAATAAAATCAGCTCTGATTTTTGATTTCATCAAAACCCTAATCATGCATTCTAATTCAATTAAAACAAACTTTTAATCAATCAATCAAGCATGAAAACATCAGATTTCAATAAGAATACAACCTGGCTCTGATACCACTGTTAGGTTTTTAAGCAATTCGACAATTATCAATTAACTAATCTAGCAAAACCCTAAGCCCTAGGCCTTGTATTAACTTAATTGAATCTGATAAATAGAGAACTCGATTATACCTGAAGTTTGGTTAGTGCAGCGGATATAAGATCAGGTATGAGATCAGCAAGTGCTCCAAGTGTAGCACCTCTATTGATAGTCCACACGCACGCAAGTAGGAGAGAACTTTGCTAGAACTTTGTGTGCAATTCTCCTAGGATTTCGACTTGTGCAATCATCGGCTAGGGTTTCTTCTCTCATCAAAACGTGCCCTATATCATATATATAGGGAGTTAAGTTAACCTAATTAATTCCTAGTTGAATTAGGATTAATTTAGGTCTGGCCCAAAACACATGTTCTCATCCGAAACCATGTATTATTATGCTCTAGTCATGAATCATTCCTATAATGATCATTCCCTATTGAATTGTCTCTATTTGCTTAGGTGTGTGACCCAATAGGATCATATAGTACTAGTAGTGAATATCTCAACTCACAGATTATAAGTGGACTCTAGCAAGCCATTACAACCCCTAGTACCATATGACTTTGTCCAATTTCAATGTTAGAACCGACCACACGAGTAAGTAAAAATGATTGCAGGACATTCCTAACAGTGGTATAATGAGTTGCAAACATTCCTTCTCCACTCTGGATTCACTGACTCTGTAGTTGACCCGTTATTTCATCTACAACAGTCATGGCATGCTCGTGTACATGCTTGTCTACGTCGACGACATCATTATCACAGGAAACAACAACACACATATAACCCAGTTTATCCACTCCCTATCTCAACGTTTTTCACTAAAAGATTTAAGAGCATTATCTTATTTCTTAGGAATTGAAGTTGTTCGTACAAGTAAAGGCATTCACATAACATAACAACGCTATATTGCAGATCTACTACAAAAATTCAACATGACGGATGCAAAATCAATTAACACAGCAATGCCAGCGGACTCCCCGCTCACATTACAATCATGAATGCCTCTTAATGATGCAACAAAATATTGTATGGTGGTTGGCATTCTCCAATATCCCAATCCCACACGCCCATACATCTTATTTGCAGTCAACAAGCCCTCATAATTTATGCATCGCCTAACCTCTAAACATTGGTCAGCTGTCAAACGCATCCTATGTTACTTGGCTGGAACACCAACACAAGGCATCTATCTACAATCCAACAACAATCCAAAATTACACACTTTCATCACTGCAAATTGGGCTGAAAATAGATATGATTACACCTCTACAAGCGCATATGTGATTTATCTTTGCAGTCACCTTGTTGCATGGTCTTCCAAGAATCAAACTAGAGTAGAAAGGTCATCAACCGAAGTGGAGTATCCTTCCTTAGAGTTTACTACATCCGAGCTGAGTTTGATCTCTTCTCTCATTTGTGAGCTTGGTCTCAATGTTACGATAATGCCGATAATATATTGTGATAATCTTGGTGTCAGATACTTAGCAGCTAATCCCATCTTTCATTCAAGAATGAAGCACTTGACCCTTGATTATCACTTTTTCTAGCAATTTATGCAAAACAACCAACTTCATATTACACACGTCAACACTGATAATCAACTTTCAGATTTACTAACCAAGCCACTTCCTAGACCAAAGTTCAACCGTTTACTTGTCAAAATTGGTCTCACATCCAGTTTGTCCATCTTGAAGGGGTATATTAGGAAAGTGCACATTCTGTAATTATCACTAACGTCTTTTTCTTTGTATACCACATACAATATGTGTATATAGTCTCACTTATACTATTCTAATAATTAGATTCAATTTACAATCTCAATAGTTTTAACTACTAAAGTAATCAAAAATGAAAAGAATAAGATAAACAATTCGAAGACTAGCAAAAAAAAACTGATAATACATGTTTGTTATTATTCGTAATATTCATAAGTTTTTAGAAAGGGATTCTGCTATATACAAACAGTTTGTTAAAGATTAAAAACAAAAATAAGTGTGTAAAAGATATAAGCAGAAAAACAAAATATGTTCTAATTACTTTCAATCCGTATATGTTTGTTATCATTCATAAATGTTTTAAATTAGTCACATTTTGTGAATATATTTTATAAAAGTGGTTTATTCTAAATATGTATGAATTTTGACCCAAAATTTGGAGAATAACAAAAGAAAAAAAATTGAGAAAAAAAAGAATTACACAAGTACTAATAAGGATCTCAGAGATATTATTTTGCAAGCGGAAGCAAACATATCAAAATGAAGAAATGCTAGAAATGATTCTGCTATCTCACAACAACATGCAACACCGAGTCCAGGGTAGACATGTTTTCCAAACTCAATTGAGAGAGAATGTAGGGGTGCATGTGGAATTCAAATGAGTCTTTTTGCGCTGATCAAAATCATGATGCAAACCATTCAGATTTTCAAATATTTTAATATAATATAAATGTTTTTCTTTTGTAACCTCAACAACTCTCGACAGTTAGATTCACCAAAAAAAACCTCAACTCTCGACAGTTCATATCAAATCATTCCAAATCAATAGTTGTGATTAGATTTCTATTTATTTCTGAAAATCATATGTCATCAAATTATATATAGAAAAACACAATTCTATTCGGTATTTCTTTTCTTCTATTATATTAATTTTTACACACAAACACTCTACACGTTGGATACCTCATTTTTTGCAAGTTCTCAGAATTCAATACAATTTGTTTTTTTCTGAGTGTTCTAAGTTCTGACTATATGAATATTATACACATATATTTAGATTTAAGAAAGCCTATCTGATGTGATTCTCCCTAGGAAAGAACTCTGAAAATCGGGGGTAGAGTACTCAGAATCGAATGAAACTTGAGCAGCAGATAGATTGGAGTGTGAGGAACGTGGTGCTAAGTTTTGAGCGGATTTCACCAAGGCGTTTCCAAGA
>JAKUCM010000105.1:0-40991 GCA_023374145.1 Lepidium sativum | reverse complement strand
GAGAGAGAGAGAGCTTATAGAAGAAGTACAAATTGAGATGCGGGAACTTTGGAGTTAAAGCCAATGACCTCCATTAAAAGAGAAGATATAAAAGATGTTTTAATTGGAAAAGTTCTCCCAAAAATTTGTGAAAATTGGCCCCAAGAAGATTTTGGAAAACTTATCTTTATTTAACTAGATAATGCAAGAACACATGTCGATCTGAGAAATCAAGAATTCCGAGCAGCCGTTTCTCTTCATGAGTTTGATATTCGTCTTTTCTTACTTTGGTAATAAAAATTCAACAATGACCATTAGAGAGGTAATGAAAATAAAGAGATATACACATGCAAAAGATAAATAAACCAACAATAAAACTTGGTAAACTACCAAAACTACAAAAAAATGGCAAATAAATATTCATCAAACTCAATTTTTCAAATTATTTATTCAAAAGAAACTTTTCTTCATCTCCTTCACCATCATAAGGATTGTTTAATTCCGATTTCTGAGTAGTATATGATTTGACCATGTAAGCACCTCTTGAGTACTTACCTTCTTTTTCTTGATCTCCTTCTTTCAATTTTTTTTCATGCTTTCTTCTTACTTTATTTTTGTTTCACAAAAAGAAGATTAAAAGGAAACAAAAGAAGATTTTAAAAAAAATGAAAAGAGCTTGTACATTATAGTAGTATTGTATATAAAGCAATATGGTTTTCACTTTCTTATTTTACTCACTCGTATTGAATGTAATCTCTTTTTCTAAAAAATATTATTTTAATGAATTATTTTGTAAATAAAAATATATTAAATATATCAAAACATAAACTTTGTGAAACATATTATTTTAATGAAAGTGACACTCTACCTTCTTTCCAATCCATTCTTGATGATGCTTGCTGAAGAGTGAAGATGAAATTAGCTTATTGGATTTTGATTTAAGTTTTATTTTCAGTTTTTCATTTAATATTTGTGTTCATTTATACTATTTGTTTCAGATATACTCTCGGCTTTGGAAACCCTAATAGCTTTTAATTTTGTACTTTGATGCAATTACTTGTTAATACTATATCATACCAATGTGAACGCCAATATGCACAATAACGAATAATTTCAAAAAATTGATAAATTCTACTCTTTAACTAGAAATCTTTTCTCCATTTTTTAAAAGGATGGTAATGTTATGTGC
This sequence comes from Lepidium sativum, assembly GCA_023374145.1. Lineage (NCBI taxonomy): Eukaryota > Viridiplantae > Streptophyta > Magnoliopsida > Brassicales > Brassicaceae > Lepidium > Lepidium sativum. Next base: position 39,823 of record JAKUCM010000105.1, on the reverse strand, counting down.
AAGAAGAAATGTTGAGAAGTCAAAGCAACAATGTAATCTTTGCATCAGCTAGTAACATGCAGGCTAGCCCACATACCCAATGGACAAACTGAAATCCTTGCAGGTAGACCCCCAACAATCAAAAAACAAGTTTGTAGTAGGGCGGGTTAGCATGTCTGATAACATATTATGCATAATCATATATTTGTCAGATAATATATTAGATAACGGGTAATATATGTGTTACTTTGATAATATATATGTTAGTGTACAACATGCTAGAAAAAACTTCCCCGTTTCAGTTGTCATTCTAGTTTTTTTCTTGTTTCAAATTACTTGTTAGACTTATTTTTCAATGTAACTGTATAAAATTTCCAAATATAACTTTGCTATAAAATCCATATAGTACTAACAGATGTTGTAATTAAGGCTGTAAATAAATATTATTTGTGTGATTAATATGGTCAACCTACAATAATTCTTAATCTACGTAAAACAACCTAGAACAACAAGTAGGGAGTATGTGTTTATAAGATAATAAGTGTCTTATCAGGTAATATATGTTAGTAATAAACTATTTGTGTTACCACATGATGTATATGTAAACACATATGGTTTAGCAGATAATATATATGTTTTCTTGTTATCAGTGGGTTAATGGGTAGTAAATTTTCTAACAACGCATTAAATGTGTGACATCACATTAAATGTGGTGTCCCCTCTCTAAACCATTAAATTAAATTGTCTTCTCAAACAAAGGTTATTATGGTAATTTAATTATGTGGGCCCATGAAACTTAATAAAAAAGCTGAGGTGCTATATTTTTAGTTTGTGATTATTTTGTGTATATTCTCACTACAAGAAAATGTATATTCTTAACAGTTTGAACTGTTATCATATGGGTTTGATAGCATTAACGTAAATGCTATGTATACTGCAGTTATAATAGGTCCCCCCCTACGATAGCAGTTTTTTGGGACGTTATGATATTTTAAGATAAGATAGCGTTTATTGGGATGATATTATTTACTGAATTATAGCACATATATAGAGTGCTAAAATTGATGGCTTTTACAATAGATATTGGATATTTTAATCATATATTTTGTTATAGGTTTGACATATGCTATAATACCTATTTGTATGAGTCAAATTACATGCAATAATATATATGATAAATTATGACTGACGTGAACGTGACTTGCTATATTAAATTATGTTCATGTTAAGAATATGCTATAGTATAGTAACTAATATGTAATGTTTAGCGCTATCATATAAAACTATAATGGTTTTATTTTTTGTATGTACATTTATAGAACTATCTTTTGTATTGTCCAGTCATGTTTTGCTTCATATAAACGTCATGAAAGAAACCACACATAACATAATAATAAATCTCAATATCCAAGTATATAACACAAGTCTCAATTCCAAATGCATAACGATACAAGATCACAAGCATCACATTGTTACAACATTTACCTTTGTTTCTAAAATTCAAAGGAGGACCAATTTATCCATTGGCCATGCGATTGATGAACCATGTGTATATTTCATAGTTTCGATTTCATCTCACCTCCTCCAAATTACTATATATGGTACCATCACTGCATTTACCACACTCTTGCTGCATTCGGACCCAAGCGAACAAAGTGAACCATTTGATCTTGGTCTGTTGAATGCACTAATCCTTCAACAACAACCTATTTCTTCCCACTAATATCTATCAATTTGCACTTCTTATTCTCCTTTATAGCTTCATGTACCTCTTTAATCTGCTATGTTTACAAACTAAACCACTTAATACTTATCAAGTTAAACCTATAAAAGGATTTAAAACATAACCAAACATGTACCAGATCTGTTGTTGTTGGAGACTTCTCAGTTATTGATGTTGTTGTTTTTGATTTACCACATGGTGCTTGAGTTTTTGTTGCAAGAGAGTTTGAACGTTTTGTTGTAGTTTTTACATTTGCTTACATTGCTTTTCCTCCTAAAGATTTGTTAGTAGCAGCAGTATTCTGAGAAGGAGATTGGCAATTTGGTGGGTTCTCAAACTCAACTTTCTTGATAGGCCATGCTACAAACGAGTGTAAGCAGTCCTCAAGGTGTGACACTTCATGCGTAGGCCTCCATAAAGAACCACATCCTAAAATATTATAACTGCCTTCAGTCTGAGAGGAAGTCCATTTACCAGTACATTTGGTTCCATTGTTTGCCACCGACCTTCAGCAACAACCACAGTATCATCATATGATAGGAATAAGTTGTTGCATTAAGACGTGATATCGTGTCATTTCAGACATGTGACTTTGCAGTCATCTAATATTACACCTCTGGATATGTTTGATTAATATCTATCTAGGCCATTAAAATCAAATAGCCTCTTGTAGAATATCTTCTTCTCTGCCTTGGTCAAAGACCACAGTACTGCAGGTAGATATGTTCATTTTCCTTTGATTATGGCATGCAAATATTTCCTAATACCAAGATCCTCCATATCTTTACGAGCTGGAATACCATCATTTGATTTCTCAAAATGCAACGATGCAGAAACTAAATTGTGTGCAACATTTCTCTCTACATGCATTACATCCAAATTATGCTTGGAGGGAGTTTCTAATATAAGCAAATACAATACAATAAATTCAGAATACATCTTATTTGATAAATAGTATCACGAAATTAAGAGGCTACCTCCTAGTAAGGTAGATTGAAGAAGATTGACATTTTCTTCCATCTTAATAATTTTTGGAAATATGATAAGAAATGCTTCTTTTAAATTTTAGAAAATAGTATTTTATATAAAAACTTTTTTTAAGTAATTTCTTACAATTTAAAATTTAAAAAGGACTAAAAAACCTACCAGTTATGACTAAATACTTACAAAAAGAATTTTAAAAAATATTTTCCTAATTTTCTTAAATCAAAATTACTACATTGTAACATATTTTTATCACCATATAATTTTTAAAATTTTGATAAAAATATAACAAATAAGAAAGTTATTTTAAAAATTTTAAAAGCTTCTTTGTTATATTGAATCTCAACTATCTATTAACTAAATTTTTAAATAATATAAGTCGTACCGTTTAATTTCTAAATATATAAGTACATATGTGTTTAATAGATGTATAATTTGCTATTACGTTAAAAGTCATTTAATATTTAAGTGTATATAATTTTAAAAATCGTCGAAAATATATTTATGAATATTATATTATATATTATTTTTATGTGTACGATTGAATTATTTTTATTGATGGAAAGTAAAATTTTAAAAGAAATATTTTTAAAAACATTATGAAATAATAACAAAAGGAAGCAAAAAAGGGGAGACAAGAAGGTGATAAAGGTAAAATAACGGGACGGTGACGTATGAAATTAAAGAAAGGAAGCTGCGGGTGATGATGAAATTAGGTGACAGGCATGTCAATGAGAAATGTGTGTGTGTGCAGCTGCAAAGCCTGATTTGTTTGTTTCTCTTCGATCTAAGCGTGCTTCCTTCAAACGTGTCTCTTTGATCATGACCTAAATACTAAAATACAACTTCATTTCTTTTTAATAGTACTATATAAATACTAGTATAAAAAATGTTATTACATTGATGGATTTGGATTAGTGACTCCGATTGAATAAGATGATTAAAAAGACTAAACAATTAAAACAAAAATTGTTTTTAGATGGACGATTAAAGAAATAACCATTTTTATATTGTTTGTTAATAATCATTGTAATTGAATGGAATTTGTTTCTTTTGGCTCTGATTTCATAAGAGAAGCTATGGGAGTTTTCTATCGAGAACTCATTAGAAACAGAAAACCCCCATAGCTTCTCTTATGAAATCGGATCCAAAAGAGGCGAATTCCAATCAATCACAATAATTATTTCAAACAATATAAAAGTGGTTATTTCTTTAATCGTCAATATAAAACATATTTCTAGAAAGAAAAATCTTTATGGGAAACGACCATAAATTAGTTTTAATAAATCTGCTGAACTTTAACCACCTATTATTTATAGTCTTCCCACATAAAAGAAAATCCATTCAACCATTTACTTTGCAACCTGCTAGATTCCCATATGCTGGAAAATCACAAATCATCCAAAACAGCATTACTCTAAGTGTAAAAGCATTACTTCAAGTGTAAAAGTAGATTGACTGAAGACGTCATAAGTAACCTCTCTATTAATCCACAGATGGTTTAGATCCTCAATTAATGGTTCTAAATATCAATCTATACTATTACCAAGTTGTTGTAAAAAGGAATCAACAATGAAAGCATGATATTCTCCTTCTTCATGCATAATCTAGGTGGCAAATTATAGTTGACTAACAAAACAGGCCAACAACTATACTTTGATTCTTCATGTCGAATGGGTTAAACCCATCTGTGGAAAGTCCAAGCCTCATGTTCCTCTTTTCAGCTGCAAATGAAGGGTATTTGGCATTCATCTTATCCCATGTAACTGAATCAATTGAATGAAGTTGTCATCTCTACTTTTGTTACCGAAGTGCCACCATAAATCCTTGGCCATTTTCTCAAGCCGGAACATTCTCTTCAATCTTGGGATATACTGGAAAGTATTGTAATACTTTATGTTGGACACCTAATTTCTTTCATCTTGAAGCCTTACATTATGGACAGTTCTCGAGCTTCTTCAACCTCTTTTTGAATAAGCAGCAGTCATTGGCACATGCATGAATCTTCTCGTATCCCATATCAAAGTATTTCAAACACTTTTTAACCTCATAGAGTGATGTGTGTAGCACATTATTCGCTAGTAACATCTCCGCAAATGTCCCAAGCAGATCGTTGAAACTCTTGTCAAACCATCTATTTTGAGTTTTGATTCTAAATAATGATACATAGCAGATAACTTGTTATGATTTGCACAGCTTGGATATAAAAGTGTTTCCGCGTCTGATAGCTTTATCAGGAACTCATCATGTTCATTGTCCTCTCCCTCTGCCATCTCAGAAAACTCACGCATGCCAGCTAACTCCTCATCTAGAAACTCAACAACTCTGTATAACCCAAAGATCTCTTTCAACTGGCTTACTGTGTTTTCAACTAAAGCACCGAGTCTCCATGCATATACCAATCAGATCTTTGCTTGTAAGCTTCATTCATTCCTCTTGAAACCAGATGGTAAACTACTACATCGTTGCAGTGATGATCTAAGTTAAGCAGTCGATACAAGGGCATACACCATATTGATCCCTCCAGAAGCCCCAACCACATCCCTTACAAAATCAAGAGAAACAAACAAATCAAATAAGTAAAGTCTCTTATAACATACTAAAAAAAATCCATATAATCAAATTATTACCTCTAAAGATGCACCCATGCTTTGTTAACCGTTATATGGCGTAACCTTAATTATAACTTTAGTACCATAAATCATCATTTTATAATTAAAGAAAGACTTTTACATCGCACAAATCACTCAACAACTAACTTGCATCAGATAATATAGCTTTAAGCAAACAAGGCAACACAATGTCAAACAACGCAAACCATGAAAGAACAAAGCAAACAAGGCAACAGTATCATAGAGCTTTAAGGAAAGCTCGTTCATCCAAGCAAAAGTTGATGTTCTTTACATAATCAACTGACGATTACTGAAAAATTAATTGAAAAGTTAATGAATAGATCCACCAAAGACAAGACAGAGATTAAAAATCAATAATGAACTTAGACAAAAATTAAAAGAGACAAAATCTAGGATTCACTATTGATACTTAATCTCTGTTTTGTCTTTAGTATTCGTGATTTTGCAAGTCTTTATTATAGAGTTAAGGAATTATAAAAGACAAAAGCTCTCTAATAGAGACTTTTAAAATCACGAGAGTTGCAAGCTTTGTAAATCAATAGTGCCTTCACTTTAATATTCACAAGGTAAGACGACAAATTTCAATCAAAAAGTGAAAAGAAAGCACAAGTATTACATGGTACTACAAGCAGCAAAAAGCAATAAAGAAAAATGTAAATCATAGGTATAGATGAATGTCACTACAATGCTTGCATATTTGATATTATAAATGAGTCATAGATAATCAACATAGATGAATGTCACTGCATAACGTATATTGCATATCACAAATTTGGCATTTAAGATATATTATAAGAAGCATAATACTCTCTACAAAGTTGTGATGTGAAGAAAGCCAAAGAAAAACATGATATTCCCATAGCAGTCGCCAACACTTGCAAAAAAACTTTACATAGTGAGTATAGGTTTTTACAGAGTGAGTATAGGTTATTACAATAAAAAGTGAAGAACTACATCAAAGTGAACCATATGTATTTATCAAGTTATGCATCAAATCATATGTAGTTATCAAGCTACGCCTAAATCAAATCCCCAGAGTTTGACAGATTTCTTAACATTCGAGAAAGATAACAAAAAAACTTTGAACAATCGAATCCCAGATCAGTAACATCCAAAGCAACAAAAAACCTAGGAGTTATTGTTAAGAATCACAAACGAAGGAGTTATAGCTTCCGTGATTAGAGCCAGCAAGAGACTACTGTCCACACAGATTGATAAATTAGAGACAACAAGAGCTTCAGTGATGGGGGGCGACCTGATTTTGTGGCTCCAAGAAGTGAAATCCACCTCAAACACACATAATTTTCATAAGATTTACAATTAGGGTTATGAGTGAAAGAGGGAGAAAGAGCGACAAAGTGAGAAGAGGAAAACAAAATTATTTCACTAAGTGTCTGGTGGAAAACCTAATTTTGGTGTAATCATATCATAGCATTTATCCAATGCTATTATATTATTGAAAATTTTACATTCATCAACGATAGCAGTTTGTCAAAAAATGCTATCGTAATATGCTATTAATGACAACTTTTTTTGCACTATCTCCTAGTTGCTTCTTCTGTATATACCAATGTTGTTTGACATAACACCCATGAAAGAAATAACAACTTGTAACTGCTAAGATTTTGGAAGATTACGGTAAACAAATAACACCTTAAAGGGAAAAGATGACATTGAAGAAAAATGATAAGATTACAGTTAACACCCATGAAAAAAAAAGAACTTTTGACTGCTAAAATTCTCAGATATTTTTATTTAGCATCTAAAAATAGATTTTGAATGACAAAACATAAATATAAATGATACATAAGATTACGAAGGTTGAAAAATACATAAGATTACAATTAACGAATAACAAACATGAAAAAAAAAAGTTAAAAATTGTAAAGTGAACATCAAAAGAAAACAATAAGATCATAGTTAACACAAAACAAAAATGAAAGAAGAAAAACATTGTGCCTGTTTAAGGCTTTTGGAGATTTGAATTTAGCATCCAACCAATAGCTTTTGAATGAAAAAAATATAAATATAAGGTATACAAAAGATCACGATATAACAGAAGAAATAATATGAAAATCATATGAAATCGATAATATTACACTTAACACATAACACACACAAAAAAAACAAAATTTATTTTGAAATGTTGAATTCGTCGATACCAAAAATTTTGAGAACAAATTCAATTCACTTTGTTTACTTAAACCAAAGTAAATTGAATAGTGAAAAAAGCTCCCTGGTTCAAATATCAAGATACCTTTTCTGAAACAAGTTTCCGATGCAGTGAAGTTGAAGCTCGCCGTTGTCGGGAGAATTTCTCTCTACCTTCTCGTTCTACCACCTTGTTTTCTTTATTTTTTTTCTCCTTATCTCCATTTGAATTCAAAATGCGAGACGATAGTTGGAGCACTTTCTGTTAGTGCATCCGCTGTCACTTTCACCAAATTTTTCTCAGAGATGAGAATTACTGGATAAACCTATTGTTCAAAAACTCGGTCTAGGCGGCGGTTTTATCGGCGGAAACATTAAGAAAAATATGACATAAATGAAAGAAAGCAAAAAATGTCGCAGCTGCTTTTGTTTTTAGGTTATACAGACCAAAACCAAAGGAAGAAGATGAAGGATAAAATGTTGATTTTACCCTTCATTAAACATATACACTTAAACTGCTATAAACTAATAATGTTGAAACTTTGAAAAATTATTAATTTAGAGAAGTATTAATTTATCTATAAATTAGTATTACTAATTTATAGAAAAATCTGTAAAAAATATAAATATTCGAAAATGTAAAATACGAAAGTTTTTTATGGCACATATTATTAAACTTCTTTGTTTAAAGTTTCATTTATTTTGTTGTTTACATATTTTATACAAATATATGTTGATATTCCATTTTTCTTTTTTCATATATGTTAAATAGAAAAATATAATATCAACATATATTTTATAATTTATATCTATATGTTGATATTCTATTTTTCTTTTGACTTCCATTTTTTAATCTATGAGTTTCTTATATATATTAATGTTGCTTTAATATATTTTTTATTTTTACATCTTTTCTTAACACACATCCTAGCAATGATTTCTCATCTTAAAGGTGTTATGAAATCAACCATGATATATTAAATACCAAAAGAGTTATCTGAGTACAAAATAGAGCATATCACAAGCACTCAAAAAGATCTGAAAATGTGGCTTGAAGAAAATTTTCATTTAAAAGTTAAGGTACAATCCCAAACACACTCAGACGATTAGCTGAATATCTTTCTACAACTCTGGAAACCAGAAATAATATCAAGCGGCACAAACCAGCAATATATCCAGAAATGGAAAAAGTTCTTTTTGAGTGGTTTCTCCAATACTAAGACCGAGTGAATATGACGGGAGAAATAATTTTAGGGAAGGCAAAAGAGACAATGAAACTTATCTACCCTCAAGATGGTGTGGAACACCAATTTTCTCAAGGTTGGCTTGAAAAATTCAAGTTACGACATGGTATCAAATCATTTTGTCGTTTTGGAGAAAGCGGTTCAGTCGATGTGCAAGACATGGAGAAGAAACTAGAAGCTATAAGGGAAAAAAATAGATAAGTTCTCTATGAAGGATGTTTTATTATGGATGAAACTGGTTTATTTTATAGATTACAACCTAATCATTCTCTTGCTAGAGAACAACTTGAAGGAAAAAAACAAGACAAAGAAAGACTAACAATTGTTATTTATTGCAATGAAGATGGGTGTCTGAAAAAATTCTTTTATGGATCATTGGAAAATTTGCAAAGCCACGTTGTTTCAAGAATGTGAACATGAATAGCTTGAATTGTCATTATCATGCTAACAAAAGAGCTTGGATGACATGTATGGTTTTTGAAGAATATGTTTGTTGATTTGATCAGATCATGCATGGTAGAAGAATTTTGTAAGTGGTAGATAATTGTCCAGCACATGCGCGTAATATTGAAGGATTGCGTAATGTTGAGTTATTCTTCTTACCACCCAACATGACATCAAAAATTCAACTTTGTGATGTTGGAATAATAAGAGCTTTTAAGATGCACTACTGAAGGAGATTTTACCGTGAGATTTTAGAAGGTTGCGAGTAAGGAAGGCCACATCCAAGTAAGATCAATGTTTTGAATGCTATCAATTTTGCAGTATCGGCTTGGAAAATTAATGTTCGTCAAGAGACAGTAGCAAATTGTTTTTGACATTGCAAAATTCGTTCAAAGGAAGTTTTATCAGGAATTTTAGAAGATGGGTCAGCTTGTGATAATGTTATTGATGTACTGGAAGGTTTGATTAATAATATTTGTTATCGAATAAAATGGATCTCAATAGTCTACTTGACTATCTGGGTGAAAATGATACATGTTCAGAAATTATGCCTTCTGTAATTAATGATGATGAAGAAGTCGAAGATGATGACAAAGTTTTGGAACCAGTTACATGTCATGAAGCAATCATCGCGTCTATTTTTTGGATACAAATCAAAAAGATAGAAGCAATAAAGAAAATTAGAGATGAGCTCCAACGAGATTCTAAATTCAAAAAAAGACAAAGAACAATAGAATCATATTTTACTAAATTATCTTTAAAATAATTATGTATGCCTAATGTTTACAATTATTAATTAATGATATTATTGAGAATATATTATTACATAAAAGTTTCAAAATTTATTATGTTATTAATTTGATCAAATTTCACTCTAATCCAATTGGGACCAGAAAAATTTATTAATTTAGTAAAGGCAGTGTTTGGGGTTTTGAGCCCATGATCTTAGGCCAATTATAGTGTTATAACAACTAGACTACATTGTAATTTACGGATTCTTGTTATGAAACATAATATATACTAAATTAATATAATTATCATAAAATAAATCCCTGCTTAATCCTGTATAATTTCCAATTAAGTGATTATGCGGTAGGCGCATTACCGAACGATTAGCGCCTAGCAAATTTTAAAACATTAGATAAAAGCCATCAAACGTTTTTGTTGAAGTGTTTTCGACGAGATGGCTTTCATCAACCCACCCAAGCGGCAGTGAAATATGCAATGACTCTCTCTTTGGGACCGAATACAACACCAGATCATGTTTCATCTTCATCCCCTCAGATCGACGACGTTCACCTTGATTGGGTGGAGTCAATCTCGTCTTTAAAGTTTGATCAATTGAGATTCATGTACCTACCTCGAATTTGAGTTTAAGTCTCGATGCTGCTCTATCAATGTTTTCCATCATCTACGAGTTAAAGAAAAGGACGGAAAACATGGCCATCGTTCTGGATGTATCGTAGAGAGAACTTAGATGATTATCTATTTGGTGTAAGACCTTTGTTTAGGCTAATTCTCATATTAGACCTATGTTGCTTGTTCAAAGCTCGATGCATATTGTTACACTAAGCTCACCTTATCTTTATGATGACAGAACTCGGAAGAGTCTAGAATTTTCTTGAGATTCAGCAAGTATTTTTCACCATTTATCCTTGAACTCTAATGCGTTTAGGTTCGTCCACTTGGATGACTTTTCTTTTTATGTTGTTGTGATGCTATGTAAGAATCTGTCATGTATGGTTTACTTTATCTCTATTATCGTAACCCATAACTTTTAATTTAATCGAAACAGGTCTTTGATAGGGAAAAAAAAAGACTTACAAGCCTAATTCGTTGTTCATATCGAAGATGGAAATAGATTATAGAAAAGAAGTGAGGAAACGAGATGAGTAGCTTTGACATTTACAAGCCGTACAGTTCAACACCAAATTGTTGTCAGTAAAAAAAACTAAAGTCAAAATAACATTTCCACATCGTAAAATAAAATAAAACCCATATATCATGGCAATAGATACGAGATATACAAAATAGTTAGATTTATACCATTTTTTATTTTATTTTCTTTACTTTGCTTTGGAGGAGAAGAACCTGCTGAATCCTCTAGAGTGTTTCTCAGGAGTAGTTCCCGAAGACGATGATGAGTTTGACTTTGTGTGTCTATGTCTCGGCCCAACCGGAGATTTCATTGTAATCAACGATGGTGTTTCATTGTCTGAAGGCGAACTCAATTTGTTTTCTTGAGGATTTGGGGAAGTTGCGGATTCGTCTTCTTCATGGTTTAGGGCTTGTTCTTGGCTTGGAGAAGAAGCAACGTCTTCTGTTTGGGGACACATGGATTTAAGTTGCTTCCCCAGAAGTAATATAGTCTCTTGACACTCTGCTAGCTTCTCTGCAGCAACCGCTAGTTCAATGTCCTGTACAAACATTCGATGTCAGAATTCTATATTTTACACCGAAATCTTTGAATGATAACAAATCGTATTGTTTAGAAAGTTACCTGTTTGCTTTTAGGATCAGCTTCTATTGCTGAACCATTCGGACAATTTTGGTTGTTCCTAAAATTTGGTAGGAAATTATAAGTTCGAGATCTTTAGGGACTTTATGGTGACAAAGAGAGTAAGTTTTAGTTAAGTTTAACATACCTTTGTAATTCCTCCTCGAGTTCTTTGCATTTGGCTAAAGCTTCTCGGTGATTTTCCTTTTCGTTATGAAGCTCATCTTCTAAGTGTTCAATTTTGCTTTTAAGTGAACTCAACTCAATTTCAAGCTCCGATGATCTCGTTTCAAGAGATCTATATGATTCCACCATGCATTTGAGTTGGGTCTCGGCCATGCCATTAGACTTCTGGGCAGATTCCAAAGCTGACTTTACTTCAACGATAAGTTGCTCTGTTTCTTGTAGTTTGGACTTGGTTGCTTCAAGATCTGCTTCACAACTTGCAAGGTTGGTCTCTGCTTTTTCTTTCTCGAGTTTCAGTCCATCAAACTCTTCTGATGTGAATTTACTGGCTGCGAGCTTGGGTTCATAGCCAGATGTTCCGTTGCAATCATCTGGTATCTCGGAATCAGAGCTCTGAGAACAACTATTCTGGTAATGTTCACCTGATGAGTCTTTATGAAGTGCTTTGTTTTCTGGTAGAGCGACTTTATCGATGCAATCTGGGCTGTGAATCTCCACTGCGGATGTGGTATATCTCAACACATCGATTTTTAGTTCACTAGCTTCAACTAAAACTCTTGAAAGATCTAACAGAAAATCGACCAATGTTTTCTCCTTGCCCAAGACTCTGTTGAATGTGACAGAGAATTCTTGAACCTTTTCCGAGAAAGGTGTGCTCTCAGAAAACGTGTCCTGAGACGCCGTTGCTTCCTTTGAAAGATAGGAAACAAACTGGTATATCTGAGAAAGAGCATCAGCCAACTCTTGTGTTATTGCCTCGACGATGGTAACTTTTTCTTCTGTAGTCTCATTTGACATGGATATCTCCTTTTCTTCTGCAGGACCGTTTACATTAGGTCCACGAGACAGCTTAACACCACTTGCCTCTTCAATTGCACATTGTATCTCTGCCAAAATCTTCTCAAATGCAGCAGCATCTTTGGGGAGAGACTGAAGCACAGTGGAGATTCTTTTCTTCAGTTGTGTCGCTGGTAGAATCTCAGCATCAGAATCAGCACTTGAGTGATCCATGGAACCATTTGTGGTCGAGCCATTTGGCAGACAAGCTAGCTTTTCCATTTCTAGAAAATCGTCCATAAGCTCCAACTGGTTAGCACTCTCGGTCTTCTTTATCCTCGCATTGTTTTTATCCTTGTTAGATATAGAGAGTTCAGACATCAGAGACCCAGCGATGCTTCTAGCATCTTCATTACCGTCCTCAGACATTGAAGCCATACTAGGAGGATTACTAGCATTTTGACGAGAGAAGATTTCAGCAGGCAATTCAAAACCACGCTTGGTTGGACTTTTGCTCAACATTTGAGCTTCCAAAGTTTGAAGCTTGTTTGCTGTCTTAGCACAGAGGTTCCTCGACACTTGGAGCTCACTGTTACGCTTTGCCAAAGCTTCTTTAAGCATTTTTGTTTCTTCCTCCATAGCCAGTAATCTCTCTGTCAGCAAATCGTTTTCTTTGTGGAACTTTTGCATATTGTCAAGCGAGAAGTCGGAAACCTGAGACATGTGTGACATCGGGGACATGAGAGGACTAGACGGTCTACCAGGTGACCTTCTATGTCGATGATCTCCATAGTCAGATCTGCCTAAACTCTCAACCTCCATTTTCATCTGAGCAAGTGCTGCAGGACCTGGAAGTTTCTTTCTCACCAGAGTGCGTAATCTTTGGCATTCAGCTTCCAACTTTGCAATTTTTTTGACACCTTCCAAATGCTGCTTGTTTGCTGCTTCTGCAGATCTCATGCTCATATTCTTTTCCTCGTTGCGGATTTCCAACTCTTTGGTAATCACATGGGTTTCATACTTGAGAGTGTTAATCTCTCTTTCACAAGACTCTATATTGTTCTTAAGATGCTCAATATCGGACTCTGCTTGGGATTTCTCTTCACTTATCCTCATAAGCATATTTGAGCGCTCTTGCAAGGATCTAGAGAGTGCATCGTTTTCAGCTGCAGACCGAAGCAATTCTTTTTCGTATTCCCCAATCCTAGACTCAAATTCTGCTTTGAGCTTGTCCATTTGATTGGTTTTACTTACCACAACATCATGCAACTTCTGTTCATTTTCTTCCTTTAAACTCCGAATCTGCCTCATACACTCCTTTAAAGCGCCGTCTAAATGAGTTGCTCTATCTTCAACGGTGAGCTTTGCGAGCGTAACAGTTTCGAGATGCGTTTTCAAAGTGGACGCCTCTGCTTCAGCTTTTTCCCAACCTGAAACCGAGAAATCAATTATCAATTAAAAGAAGAACATGTGACCAGAAGAAGAAGAAAACACAAAATCTCATGCAAATCTTTCTCTTTGATCATCAGCCTTTGTGTTCATCATACCTGTGACAGCTTCTTCAGCAACTTTAGAGTGCTGTTTCACCAGAACCTCCTTGGCTGTAATATCTGCATTTGCTGTTGATAGCTTCAATTCCACATCTTTGATCTGATCTTCAAGCTTTACAACTTTTTCCTCATAGTTTTTAACTTCGTCTTTCAAACCATTTAATTGTGAGTACTGATCAAAGGAGATCTGGATGTAGCTTGGCTTCTTCCCATTTTCCTTGTAATTTTTTGGAAATAAAAAGTTAGAATCAAAACACAAAATCTTACTACTATTTATTGAAGCAAATCTGAGAAATTTAAGTGTGGTTGAGATGAAGTACCTGGTCAACAACCTCTGTGGCAGTAGCTGTTTTCTCAGAGGATTTCTTCTTCCATGGCCAACTCTTACGATCCATCTTTTTTCTTCATAATCCACAAACATTGAACATTGTCAGAAAATTAATAACACAATTTCTTAATAAAAATGCGATAAATATTTCGTAAAATCATTATCAACTTTCGGAACAAGTGTTGAAGTCAAATCAAAAAGGCTATGCCAGATAGAAAAAGAAAATAAAAATCAATCAAACTGAAAGTCAGAGATCCAGAGCAAATACTACCGACGATCACAATGACTGGAATATTTAATCAAAAAGATACTTCGAAAACGAAGAAAAATATCCAGAAACGAATAAAATTCTGATACCGAAACAGAGAAAGAAAAAAAAGTAGGAATCGAGTGAAACTAATATCCGAATAGCTCCAATTTGAAGGAGAATCGCGACAAAGGCCATTAAGTAGGATCAGTAACTTGAGGATTAAAAGCCAAAGGAAAACAAATCACCGACGTTTTCAACAATCGAATCTGAAACGAAAAGTCACCGACGCCGATTACACTTTTAGAAGAACTAATCCATAGCTGAATAATTAGAAGAGAACCAGAGGATCAATAGTTGTTTCGGATTCCAAATCAAAACCCAGGACAGAAAATGCAGAATGAAAAGAGAAGAGTATGAAAGAAAAAACAAACTCACCGGAAAAAACTCGAAAATGCAGCAGCGAAACAGAATCTCCGCAAGGGTGAAAAAGCTAGTGAATCATCAAAATCAACAGCAACCAGATTGAGAAAAAACAGAGAATCAATATATGTTTGAAGAGAGAGAGAGAGAGGAAGAGAGTGGTGGGTTATGGTGTGTGATAGTGGCGGTGATGGTGAATTGGTGATGTTGATGGTGAAGGTGAAAAATAGTCTTATGCCTTCTGTATCACTTCAAAGCCTTAAACGTAGCAGAGGCTCTCCTTTAAACAAATCTAATTCCTTCGCTTTCTTTTCTTTTTCTTCTTTTTATTTACCCTCCTCCAATATTACCAATAATACAGTATTATTTATGTATTATATGTCTTTGTTTTTCTATTATATATTTTGCCTATTATATACTACTAATTTTGTCTAAGTCGAAACAAATAAACTACTAAATCCCGTTACACTAGCTTATTATATTTTATAATAATAATAGGAATAGGCATTTCAGATTTATCATCACATGTGGTTCCTTTCTACACAATCCTATTAATAGAAGACCACAAGATATTTTGAACTTAACCCATTGACGCTTTCGAAACTATTAAGACTTTCAATGCTCAAGTTTTACTGTATTCGTCACATATTGTAAATGCTAGACAATTAAATTCTGTCTACCATTTGCCTGATATTTAAGTAAATATTTAACCATAAAACATTTGGTTAATTATGAAGTAATATTGGTTTTAGTGATAAGTTTACTAAATACATGCACTATTTTATATTCAGATATCAAATCTTAATAACTATATTATATAAAAATTTGACTAATAAATCGTATAGTTGTAGTTTAATATTGACAAAAAAAGAATATTTGGTTAATTTTATTTATTTTAATATAATAATAATAATAATAATAATAATAATAATAATAATAATAATAATAATAATAATAATAATAATAATAATAATAATAATAATAATAATAATAATAAACAATCTCAATTTCTACATATAAGTAAAACAAAAAAAGAGTATAAAAAGCAAAGATGAGTTTTTGTGATATGCTACTCTCAGCCAAAAATACATGGAAAAGAATAATGAAATGTCATTCAGCGATGGTCCAAAACTCCTTACAGTTGCATTCATGTAGTTTAGAGACAAGCCAGCAAACATTGTTTTGTATACTACACTCTGTAAATAGCAATTCCACGGACCGGAAGTAAAGGGAAAATACATGCCTTTTCATTTTCAATTATTTTAAAAATGTGAAACCAACTTATTTATTAAAAAAAATATTATTTCTCGTTTGTAGAAGGAGACAAGAAGAGTAAAGTATAAACGAATATGATTATTAAGGTCATTTTCTATATTAAACTATGAATCAAATGGCTTCGACTTTACATAATAATCATACTTAGGTATTATATCATCTACCTACACATTTTATCCAATTTTTCTTAGTTAAGCAAATAATATATGATTTTAATAGAAATAAAAGATGCTCACCACCCGAATTTAATCCATTATCGATCTATTATTTTACAAGTATGCTTCCATTGTGTCAATCACTATTATTTGTCTGATGAAGATTTGTGAATATATATACACTTTTAAAATTAATTTTATTAAAGAAAAAAAAAAGTCAGCCATCCAACTATCGAAATCAAAACAGCAGCTGACAGCAAGGAAAACACGTGGCTTGCTTTCACACGTTTACCGGTTAAGGTTTACTGTAGTCTGCGTTGTACACTATCTCAATCCAACGGCTGTGATCTGCTTCAGCTAATATGATTCCTAGCTTCACTCACCCGTAACAATAGAGATATTTACCATCCATCATAAATCAATAGTTGATAGATATCTTTGAATCTTATTCCTAGAATAAAATTATCAAAAGATTCTAACTTCATGAATACGAATTAAAAAGGAGTATACAACAAGATAAATAGATAAATAAAAACAGGCGTAAAAGGTTATGAATACTAAGCAAGTTTGGAATATGATGACCTGTGTTGAATCACATAATTATTCATCCTCTAAATTTAGGTACCGATAAATATGTATAATTAATTAAAGATAATTAGAACCTAGGTTTACCAAGTTTTTCTCCGTTTAATAAATTTATTTTTGGCAACTGTAAATTATATTAGACCACGATTGGCCGGCCCAATAACCAAATTTCTACATAACGTAAGTGAGAAAACTCGGTTTCTAGTTATATAAATAAACTGCTTTATGTGAACTTATCGTATGCTATTAAGCTAAAAACCATTTACCTCACTTTAACCATTAGAATAATTCAACTCATTTAGAATTTAACTTTTTTTCTCTACTAATTTAATAAATTAAAAATAAATTTTAAGAGTTCGAGCAGCAGACTATGGATTGGTGTTGTCCATTGGAAAAGAAGTAGGTCCAAGTATATAGAATAGACCACGTAACGCGCTTTTCGTCACGTGATATGTCTATATTTATCTAGGATCATTAATACGTGTGTGGATTAGTTATATCCTTTATTCTCAATAATCATCACAAATATTGATTTACGGCAATCCCTATGCCACAAAATAAATTTTTTAAAAAGACATAAAAACTGTATATTTGTCATTTTTATCTGTCCAAACGATACTTTATCGAGTTATGTAAAATTACATTAATTAAAAGTAAAATATAATAACAGTACATGTGTCGGGTCATGACCCAGCTGATTAGAATGGGTACCGGATTCAAGACATTACCCGGCTGATTATACGCATAAAACGACAACGTTTGAGTGAATAAGATGGACCCAAAGGTGGGGCTGGGTTCGTATAATCCTTATAAAATAACTTTAGTATTATTTGATTGAGAGAGACTGGGTCCATTCACATAAAGCCTTGATACGTGTGAATGAATTCGTATTCACTAGGATTATTAAAACTAATTCTTATTATTTACTTAGCTTCTCACCTAATGTCTTGAGTGAATTGCCTTCTTCGACCAAACGACAAACTTACTAACACAACATAATATATATTAATATGTGAGAGTAACTTAAACTGATTAATAGACTAATTACACGGACATAAATCCCTAAGTTTAACAACAAGATAAGAAGACTAATACCGACTCATTGAACTTATAGATATCGACCATCAACCTTAAAAGATTAATAATCATAATTATAGCCAGCATACGTGGATCCATATTAAGTAATTATTAAGACTATAAATTTCGCATTTGTAGAAGAGTACTATGATGTTAAACGCTTCCGGATTCCTACTAACTAAAATTAGGACTAGTTTCCTTGTTTATTTTCTCATAATTAAATGTTCCATTGTATTGATTTTTATTGGTGAAACGTGGACAACAATATGTCATCTAGAATAATAATAAGATTCAACACTTTTTTTTCTTTTTACTTATTAACTCTCCACATAATTTTTTTATATTCTACATATGAATTCAACACCCACCAAAAAAATTATTTTTATAATACTTTTGTTAATTAAAATTCGACACTATACTCAAAATCATGCTAACGTTAACGAATATAATAAGCAGATCATAAAAATGATACCCCCAATTCAATAAAGATAAAATCTACAAAAAAAAAATCCCTATTTTAATATAATTTAAAAATAAAATAAAAATTAGCAAACAAAATATTAGCTATAATATATATATATATATATATATGTATACCTTAACCAAAAATTTTAATCAAATTTATTTCAATAAATATAATAGTCAAACAAAATGTAAAAATAGTTAAACAAGTAGAAATTTTTTAAGATTGACACATTAAACTATTAAATTATCATTATTTATACACTTCAAACTTTTAATATCAAACACAAATCTAATATTTATTAATATTTTTAAATTCCATGTGTATGATTTGTAATAAAACAGATGTCCCTAAGTTTTATTCGGAAAGTATATGCTCTAACTCAGTGTTTGAAATCTTAACACTATGGCACACCCTGACTATACTTTTCATTTTCTTAATTATATTTTCTTTTATTATAATCCTTCTAAATTGGTTTTGACGGTATAAAATTTTATAAAACTATAAATTAGTAAAAAATCTATTAAAGTGTCATACAAGAACATACAATAGATTATTTAATATGAATATTAATCATCGGTCTATAAACTAGATGATAATTTCAAACAACTAGTGGTATTGTATAAGTATGGTGGAACTCATGATTTGATATGTGTAAATATGTAGTAAGTTAAAAAGATTTATTTTAAAATCGCTGGTGTTGGGATTTAGATAATAAAAATGATGTACAAGAATTTTGGGTTGAAAAGATTATTATTGAAATCGATATCAATAAAATGATAAAAATAAAAATTTATGGAAAGATAATATAAATTAATTGTAAAGAAAAATACATTTTTATTTAATTTTTTATACAGATTTTTAATCACTTTGACATAATTAATTTCAAAGTAAATTGATTTTAATCTAGATATATATTAAAAAGTCAAGTTTCATTGTATATATTATGTAAAAAAAAAATTTTTTTTTGGACAACGGCATAATAATAAAATAAAAGACAATCACAGAAAATTTAATATTATGTAAAATTTTAGTTAATAAAATGGTCAAATAATGATATAATATTTTAAAACAAAACATAATTAATTCCAAATAATTATAACAAAGTTAAAAATCTCAAAAATTGAAGCAACGAATCAGGAGAGGAAATGGCACAAAATATTGTAGTTATGTTAAATAAATTCAACTCAGTTTAATACACTTTATATTTAACGCTTTTTTCAACTCTCTCTTTAAAATAAATCTAACATCTTCGCTACATGATCTTAAACCAATTTACATTAGCGCCAAAATATATAAAATTCAGATAGTAGATTCAAATCTCATTTTTTACTGTATTTTTTTTTTTGTCAACGGCAAATTATGTTGGGCCACAACTGACCGGTCCAATAGTCAAATTTCTACATAATGTAGGCATGAGGACTCGATCCCAGATTATGCAAATGCGCTGCCTTAAGTGGACTTACCATCTCCCACTAGGCTAGATGTCATTTTCATTTTTTTTTTAAATCTCATTTTTTTACTGTATTTAAAAAGTTTAAATTATAAATCAAATTTTATTTATTGATTCAATAGATACTTATTGACAAAAAAACTAATTTAAATAACAATAAATAATAACATCATCTATTAATAATAAATTCTAATTAAATGCCACTAAAAGCCGTCTTTACTATTTAGTCTTTAAAAATAAAACTTCGGTTATTTACTGAGTTTACTTATTTGTTAAACAATCTATGTAAGAGTTTTGGATTAAAAAACGAGAAAATTGTCAACTTTGATTTTATATTTATTAAAAACGATTTATTTATTTTTGAATTTTGGATGTGATTAATTAAATATTTAAAATTTTTGTTGATCTTTTAAAGAAAATCTTAATTTTGCGTTAACTCGACCATTAGAATTTTTCGCGAATTTTAAATTAAAATTGACTCTAAAATCGAAAATCAAATTGGATTTTGAAATTCTGATTAACTTCTTATCTTCATTTTGAAAAACCTTTTTTTGGCAACAAAAACCCTTAAATTTAGTTTGCTCATTTCTTTCCAAAATATATTTAAATTCGTTATTTTAAATATCAAAAATAACATTTTAAACTAAAAATTTGAGCTCATTTTTGAAAGAAAAAAACAAATAAAACATAAAGAATTTTTACAATGAAAATAAGAAGTAAATCGAACTCTCAAAAACTAATTTAACTTTTGATTTAAGATTCATGAAATGTTCAATTGAGAGAGTTAACACGAAATTAAGAATTTTCAAAAATCAATAAAAAATTTAAAAATTTAATCAATCATATCCAAAATTAAAAATTAAATTAACCATATGTTTAGTAAATACAAAATTAAATTGATATTTTCTCGTATACAAACAATAACCACGGGAGGAAGAAAAACAACACTAATCCTAATCCTGACTCATTCAAACTTGCAGATTTTGACCGTTAACCAAAACACGCTTAAGTTAAAAGCTTTTAAAATAATAATTACCGACATAGATCGATCCAAATTAAGTTTGGTGCATATCTATATCAATATACTATAATTTTCACATTAATTTATATCTTGATTAGTATCAGTGACGGCTTACGGCTACTAAACTTGAACTAATCTTCTTCAATTATTCTCTCGTAACTAAGAGTTCCATTTCCTTAATTTAGCACGGTGGACTTCTCGAACCCAAACTTATAGTAATAAATAATTTAATCTACTTATTAAACATTTAATTGAAAAAGAGTAGAATTAGTTTTGTTAATAAGTAAGTGGTTGTTTGATTCCATTAATTTAACCTATTAATAAACGTAGATACTGACCTAATACTCTTAACTGTTACCAACTACCATAAAATACAAATTAATTTTCCTTTACCAACTAAAACCTTGACAGAGGAACATCAACTACTCACATTTCACAATATACACATTAATTCTCTTTATATAATTAAAATATTACAAGTGTCTATATGATATTTCTATAGAATGTTTATATAAATACATATATCTCGAAATACTTCATTCTGTTTTTTTAAAAGTATCCTTGGACTTTTTATTTATATGTCCGTGTGGATAACATAAAATAAGTATGATATTGCATTGAATGAGCATGTCCAAACTGTTTTTCTGTCCGATATATATGAGTTAAGGAGATGTGAAAATATAAATGTGAAGGAAATTGTAAGAAATATAAAAAGAGACACAAAAAGAAGAAAATGAATTGGAAGTGCAATGCACATGCGAGCCACGTAGATTATTTACAGTGTGCCATGTGGGATTTTTCTGCACGTTGAGTTCATTCACAACATAAATACATACTCCTAAACTCACTTATGCATTTATTATTTGCATATTTTAACTATAATATTTTTCAACAACAGCAGTTGGATCAATAAAACTTGATTTATAATTAAAGTCTGTTTTCTAAAATTCTTTTATTTTATTCACATTATAAAAAATTTAGATTCCAATACGTGAAAATTTGTAAAATAATACTATTGAACCATTGTCTTTTGTAATTACAAAATTTTCTTATCGTATTAAGAATGGTTGCTAAAGATGAACAAATCTAATAATAAAAGGTTAGCCAATAAGTAAATAATGTAATTAGTAAGACAAAGCAAATCTGTGGCGGTGGTGGAAAGAACGATGATTACAAAGAGAATGATTTTTTACCTCGAAACAGGCCAGTTTTAATTTCAAGCCTTTGCTTTGTTCGTACGTTACAAATTTATCATGGACAATAATATTTGATTTTATTAACATTCAATAGACATTTGGAGAAATTTAATTGTTTTTTATGGTTATTTCAACGAAATGGGTCCCCAGACTGCACCAGCACACAAGACAGCTTTACTCCACTTCTTTTTTTTTTTTTATATAAAAAGGTCTACTTGAAAAAATAATTAACGCATTATCTTTTTTATTATACCAACATCATCATCAAATATTATATTTATTTATTATTTCACATTCCTTAGGATTCTGTTCTGTAAAAGTCACATGATCCAACTTTCATCTTGATCTTTTGCTTCCTCTGTTGGCAATCATTATCATTGTTAGCAACTGTTTTTTTTTTTCTTACAAGCATGCTCACAGAAGAATTACATCAAAGAGTTTGTGTAATAATAATTTTATCTATGACATTTTTACATTCCCGATTTCGTTCTTATTTCTAAATTTGCTTCAATTTATTTTTCTTTTTCCGAATATTTGCTGCAATTTATTCCGTCTTTTATTATTTTTTATCCCTCTTAGTTTTCTTTTTTAAAATATAAATTTTGGTAGATGATGAGCTAATATAGTAGAGGAACAGGGCCTGAGGTTATGAACCTGAAGTGATGGAGTTGGGCCATTTCCATGTCATTATGTTTCTACTAATTAATTAACTACTCTTTTAATATTACTCTTTCACTTATTTTGCTTCTTCAAAACATTTTACACAAGTCGAATATTAGTTCTGATAATCTAGTTAATAACTTGATTATTAGTCGATTATTTTATCAAAGATTTGATATTTTTCTATTATATATAGTAAATTAGAAAAGGAAAATGAAGATATGAATTATACAGTTTTATATCTTCTCTTATTATGTTAAACATTAATTTGTTATCTTAATATAATTATTCCTCTAATTTATCCCTCGTAATTTGAATACTATTTTCGGTAACCATGTTTAATAGATCTTTCTTATTGTCAAAAGTCAAAACCAAAAGAATAACGAAATATGTTCATATCCGTTGCCATGTACATGGCCATTTTTTAAAGTTAATTCGAGTTTTAAGAACTACAGTATCTCAATAGAATTATAGTATTTCATAGGGAAATAAATTTTGGTAGTGTTTAAAGGATGTTTAGTAAGTAAAACGTTATTATCAAAAACATTAAAAGTTATTATCAAAAATATTAAAAGTTAAGAAGAAATCGTGTCTTTTCTTGGATGTGGCAGGCCGCCTACATACAAAGTACTTACTTTGATTGTCATTTAGCTGTAATTATTATATAGTTTTCAAAACCCTTTAATCAAATCATGTCTTTTGAAAATTAATTAGTGTGAGAGAGGGTGAAGAACTAATTCTTGTCTTTTTCCCATGTTATAATCACGGTAGTTAAATGCATTGATAGCAAGTACTAGTTCTAATAATTACTTCGATTTCTATC
The DNA here is from genome assembly GCA_023374145.1 of Lepidium sativum. Classification (NCBI taxonomy): domain Eukaryota; kingdom Viridiplantae; phylum Streptophyta; class Magnoliopsida; order Brassicales; family Brassicaceae; genus Lepidium; species Lepidium sativum. The sequence goes on along the minus strand of JAKUCM010000105.1, from coordinate 15,949 downwards.
CAAAACTTGAATACTGACAAATCTTAAACCTAACTATACCCTTAATATATCAAATCCGACATTAGTAACTATCTAACCGGTTCAAACCAGTTATATTATCATCATCACTCTAATACAATTTTTTAAGTGTACAAGTAACTCAGTGATTGATTTGCAACAACATAATTAAGTAAAGAAATGTGAGGAATCAGAAAAGTTGGTAACGAACCATCATGTGCGTGTGACCTCGACCGCTCGTACGTTGCAAATCCTCATAAGACAAAGAAGAAAGAGATAAAAGAGAAGAGAAGTTAATTGTATTGCACATTTTAGTAATTGAAACCGAAACAAACACATCTCTGTACGTTTCATTACAACCACTCATGCTCTCATGTCTTAACCATCTTTCTCACCAGTGGGCAGAGGCACGATATTGTTTTATGGGGGATGAAATAATTTTATTTTAACATATATATATATATATTTAATCCTTAAAAAATTATCACTAAAACTTACAAATATTTATATCACACATATCACTTATATTATATAAGTTTTGTATCACTGTTTTATTTGTCATAATATCAAATACATGTTTTTTTTTAAATAAAGTAGACAATCACAAAAAAATGTATATCCAGTATGATTATGCTTCCTAAGTAATTTTGCACATATTGATCTTAGCTTTAATCAAAATTAATTGAGTTGAATTATTTATGTGTATTGTGATTTATTGTTCAAGTAAAATAAAAGAAAAAAGAAAAAGATGAGTAGAATAAAAAAAGGATTAAGAATTGATCAATTCTGTTAATTAAATACATATAGGCTTATTTTTATTTTATATTAGGCTAAGATGTGTTAGGTTAGAGTCAAATTTATATTTGATGGATGTCAATTTTTATTATAAAGGGGTTAATTATTAAATTGTTTATATTTATAAATAAATTTTTAAAATTTATGGGTGACGCGGAATCCCGAAGGAATCGTCACTCCAAGTTGTAAGGATAGTCTTTGGTCTTCGAAGAATTTGAGTAACCCCCACTTTAGGTATATCAAACCTAAGATTGTTGTTGTTTCAACTCGCCTATAATTAAGCAAGGTGGTGGAACCACATAATGTTGACTCGAGTAGCCCCCATGTTTAGTATATTAAACCAAAGATTATTGTTGTTTTGACTCACCCCTTCACGCCAATGGCTAGTATATGGCCACACAAGTGTGATAAAAATCACTTGATAAACCAGTTTGATCCCTTGGATATGACACACCAAGAAAGATCGAAAAGTTCACAAAGAACAAAAGAGAATCACTCTCAAATTTATTGATAAAAGTTGGATCCTCACAAATGAGAATTACATGAGTTTATAAAGAAAAGAAAGGACTCTATAGATTCCTCTACACTTACTGAATGTCTTAAATATGAAGAGTAAAGACTACTAAGTAAATGACAAGTAAATGTCACAATTTACTATGACTTGAATGAGAAGGACTCTTGAACTTTTGGCCTCCAAAATATCTTTTAGTCTTCCAAATTTGTCATTATTCATGGGCTCGACTTTAAGACTTGATTTAGGACTTCTCTTGGACTTGTAGAAGGCTCAAAGTGGTTTGGACTTGACAAGTATAAAGTCCAATGGATTCTTTATGTTGTTGTTTGTCCAAAAGGCCTTGAATAAATCCACAAATGCTCTCCTTGATTTATTTAGCTTGTGATCTTGTAATTGGACCGACTGGAATCTCCAAAGCTCTCTCGTGATCTTCATTGCTTAGCTCCAAGTTCTCTTTAGCTTCCTTTCTGCTTTCCATGATCATCCCCTTCCTCTTGAAAAGGATTTGACCTCAAATGAGGTTCATCTGCATCAAAAGGAATCAAGTCAGAAATGTTAAAGCTAGAACTGATTTTGCCCTTACTTGGCAACTTTATCTTGTAGGCGTCTTCATTGATCTTTTCCAAGACTCGAAATGGCCCAATGGCCCTTGGAATTAGCTTAGACTTCATTTGAGCTGGAAGTTGTTCCTTCCTCATGTGAACCCAAACTAAGTCTCCGGGTGTAAAGCTCTTCTCACGCCTTCCTTTGTTGGCTTGCTTTTGATATTGCTTAGTCTTTTGCTCAATGTTAAGCCTCATTTTTTCATGAAGCTTCTTGACCATCTCAGCTTTCTTTCTCACATCTAAGTTCGCAAGCTCATTGAAAGGTCAAGGTGATAAATCCAATGGAGTTAAGGGATTAGAACCATACACAATCTGAAAAGGGGAAAAGTTAGTAGCCGAGTGGATGAAATGATTATAAGCAACATCAACATGAGACAAGCAATCTTCCCAAGTTCTGATATTCTTTTTGTAATTATAGCACGCAACAAAGTGGCAAAAGTCCTATTGACTACTTCAGTTTGTCCATCAGTTTGTGGATGACAAGTAGTAGAAAACAATAACTTTGTCCCTAACTTAGCCCACAAAGTTTTCCAAAAATAACTAAGAAACTTAGCGTCTCGATCTGAAATAATCATCCAAGGCATACCATGTAAACACACAACTTCCTTAAAGAACAAATAAGCAACAAATGTAGCATCATCAGATTTGTGACAAGGAATGAAATGTGCCATCTTAGAAAATTGGTCTAGTACCACAAAGATAGAATCCATACCTCTCTTAGTTCTAGGCAACCCAAGGACAAATTCCATTGAGATATCAGTCCATTGTTCACTCGGAATAGGCAATGGGAGATACATACCTTGAGGTTAGACTTTAGACTTAGCTTTCTTACAAGTAACACACCTCGCACAAATTCGTTCCACATCTCTTTTCATATGCGGCCAATGGAAATGTTCTTTTAGAACAGCCATGGTCTTGGAGACGCCAAAATGTCCCATAAGGCCTCCTCCATGTGATTCCCTAACCAAAAGATCTCTCAAAGAACAATTATGAATGCACAATTTATTTTATAGAATAGAAAACCCTCATGAAGATAGAACTTTCCATATGCATGCTTCACACAAGTCCTAAACACTTCTTGAAAGTCAAGGTCAGTTTCATATAACTCTTTAATGTGCTCAAAACCAAGAACATTAACATCAAGAGTAGATAGTAGTGCATATCTTCTTGATAACGCATCAACCACAATGTTTTCCTTTCCTTGCTTATACCGTATGACATAAGGACAAGAGATAGTGCTGCCATGTTTGCAAAGCTCTAACCAAAACATACAACTCCTTGTCATAAGTCGGATAGTTTAGAGTTGCTCCTCCAAGATTCTCACTATAATAAGCGATTGGCTTCTTCTCTTACATAAGCACAGCTCCAATGCCTACACATGATGCATCACATTCAATCTCAAATGTTTTAAGAAAGTTAGGCAAAGATAAAAGTGGTGCATTGGTGAGTTTCTCCTGAAGTTGTTGGAACGCATTCTCTTGAGGTTCTCCACATTTGAATCCAACATCTTTCTTGATCACTTCAGTAAGTGGGGCAGCAATAGTGCTAAATCACGAACAAATCGTCTATAGAATCCAGCAAGGCCATGACAACTTTGAACTTCTACTACGGTTTTAGGACTTGGCCATTCTCGAATTGCTCTCACTTTCTCCTCATCTACTTGAATGCCATGTGCACTTAAAACAAAGCCTAGAAACACAAGGTTGTCCGAACAAAAGGTACACTTTTCAAGTTAGCATATAGCTTTTCCTTTCTTAGTACACCTAAAATCGATTTCAAATGCTCATTGTGCTCTTCCAAACTTTTGCTAAAAACCAGAATATCATCAAAGTAGACAACCACAAACAAACCAATAAAATGTCTCAAACATGGTTCATTAACCTCATGAACGTGCTGGGTGCATTAGTTAATCCAAAGGGCATGACTAACCACTCATAAAGACCATGTTTTGTTTTAAAAGTTGTTTTCCATTCATCACCCTCTTTCATTCGAATTTGGTGATATCCACTCTTAAGATCAATTTTACAAAAGACACAAGAACCATGCAGTTCATCTAACATATCATATAAGCGAGGAATTGGGTGTCTATACTTTACCATGATATTATTGATGGATCTACAATCAACACACATGCGCCAAGTTCCAGAACTAGTAAAACGGGCACGACACATGGGCTCATGCCCTCACATATATATCTTTTCTCCATCAGCTCACTCACTTGCCTTTGCAACACCTTGGTCTCTTCCAGATCGGTTCTATAGGCTGGACGGTTTAGAATGGATGCTCCAGGTACAAAGTCTATTTAATGCTTAATCCCTCAGATTGGAGGTAGACCACTAGGGTTCTCATCTGGAAATACATCTCCAAAATCCAACAACAAAGAAGAAACACCACAAGGAAAATTGGGGTCAAGGTTAGTATAACTCATAAAGACCTCTTTGTACATAAGTACAAATATAGGCTGATGTGAAACCAAAACTCTCTTTATCTCACTTGACCTCACAAAATCTTTTTGGTGTTTTCTCTCTTCTCTCTCTTTGTGTGTTTCATTCTTAAGCTCACTCTTTTTTTTTGTTTCTCTCTCAATCTCACTATCTTTTTGGTGTTTTGTGTTTGAGTCACTCATAGCCCTCTCCTGATGTTGCTTTAGAAGCAAATAATCTTGGTAGATATCATTAGGAGTCATAGGAACAAGCGTAACAGTTTCCCCCTTATAACCAAATGAATGTTTGTTGGTGAAACCATCATGAACAACTTTCCGATCAAACTACCACGGTCTCTCAAGAAGAATATGCCCAACCTCCATTGGCACAATATCACAAATCACCTCATCCTTATACTTCCCAATGCTAAATGGAACCACAATTTGTTTTGACACTTTTAGTTCTCCAAACTCACTTAACCATTGAAGCTTATACGGCTTGGGATGTTTTCGAGTAGTCAATCCCAGTTTCTCCACAAGTGTAGTACACGCCACATTCGTACAGCTTCCTCCATCAATTATAAGACTACACACCTTATCAAGAACAAGACATCGCGTGTGGAATAGATTCTCACGGTGCACATTCTCCTCTAGTTTACCTTGCACACTCAAAGAGCTTCTAGCTACCAAGAGATCACCTTTGGCTGCAGGTTACTCCAACTTATCTTGAGATGACATCGAATCTGAAACCACTTCTTCTTCGGTTTCATATTCTCCATTGGCTCTAAGTATTATAGCCCTCTTGTTTGAGCATTCATTTGCATAATGTCACCTGCCATGACACTTTAAACATTGCACATCATGATTTCTTGTAGAAGAGGATTCAACTTTACCTTTGACCTCTTGTCGGCTAGTATTCAGCTTGGATTCAAACTTTGGTTTTGGAACAGTTTTGTCTTCACGTGAGTAGCTAGGATGTTGAGTAATAGGACTCATGCCATAATTTTGACGATAGCCTTCCTCTTGAGCTGCTGCTCCACCAAGATAGCCTTATGCAACATATCTTCCAATTTTGCATCTCTACTTGGTCGTGGATCTCACGATTCAAACCACTAAGAAATCTAGCCATGGTAGCCTCACGATCTTCGTCTATATTGGCTCTCATCATAAGTGTTTCCATCTCTTGAAAATAATCCTCCACAGTTCGGTTGCCTTGCACCAATCTCCTAAGTTTTTGATGTACCTCTCGGTGATAGTGACTAGGAACGAACCGTCGTCTCATCAAGGTTTTCATGTCTTCCCAAGTCTCAATGGGTCTTTCTCTATTTCTTCACCTGCTTGTCACCACTTGATCCCATCAATTAATAGCATAATCATAAAATTCAGTGGCTGCAACTCGTACCTTGTTGAGCTTGGAATAGTCTTGACAATCAAAAACGAGTTCAATCTTTTTCTCCCATTCGAGATAGGCATTTGGATCGTTCTTTCCTTGAAATGATGGAATTTTCAGCTTAAGTCCCCTTAAATAATCTTCAGCCCGACCTCTTTATTCCCTATCTCATCTAGGTCTAATTCGAATCGAGTTAGATGAGTGTTTTTCTCGACCATAGTAGTCAACACCGCCTCTTTGTACTTCCGCCGGTGGTGGATCTCCTTGTACGTTAGGTAGTCGAGGTTGTTGCCTAAGTGTTATCTCATTTTGAACTTGATTCAAACGTTCATTAACTGCTTCTATCTTAACTCTCAACAAACGGTACATCTCTCCTATCAAAGCTTGAATTTGGAGATTTGAAATTCCTTGTATTTGCTCATCCTCCGGATTGTCGTTATTGTCGTTTGACATACTTACAACCTGTAAGAAAATATTTGTTAATAGAAAAATGCCTCACAATCTCTCAAGTGTTTGACACACAAGTGTTTCCCTCAAATTATTGGCTTTTCTCTCAAATGTTCTCAAAACCTTACGCATTTTTCCTATCTTTTTGAATCTCAAAATGTTCTTATAGAACTAATCAAACACTCTTTGATTTGCTTTCTCCAAGGGTCAATGATATAACAAGTATCACGCAACTCAAATATTAGATAGATCTTGATACACAAACAAACAATGAACAAGTTTTTTTTATATAAATAATAGAAGATGAAGAGTTTTTTTTTTTTAGATATTCCTTTTTTCTTGTTTTTTTTTGTTTTTTTTCTTTAATTAATTAAGAAGAAAATATGAAAAGATAGAAGTGGGAAAGATAGAAGATGAAGAGTTTTTTTTTCCTTTTTTTCTTTTTTTTATATATTCCGTTTTTCTTGCTTTTTTTTGTTTTTTTTTCTTTAATTAATTAAGAAGAAAATATGAAAAGATAGAAGTGGGAAAGATAGAAGATGAAAAGTTTTTTGTTCTTTTTTTTTCTTTTTTTTATATATTCCGTTTTTCTTGCTTTTTTTTTGTTTTTTCTAATTAATTAAGAAGAAAATATGAAAATATAGAAGTTGGAAAGATAGAAGATGAAAAGATAGAAGATGAAGAGATAGAAGATGAAGAGATAGAAGATGAAAATATAGAAGTTGGAAAGGTATAAGATGAAAAGATAGAAGATGAATAGATAGTAAATGAAAAGATTAACTAACTTGGAAGTGTGCTCTGATACCAAATGACGTGGAATCCCGAAGGAATCGTCACTCCAAGTTGTAAGGGTAGTCCTTGGTCTTCAAAGAACTTGAGTAACCCCCACCTTAGGTATATCAAACCTAAGATTGTTGTTGTTTCAACTCGCCTTCAATTAAGCAAGGTAGTGGAACCACGAAATGTTGACTCGAGTAGCCCCTACCTTTAGTATATTAAACCAAAGATTGTTGCTGTTCGACTTGCCCCTTCACGCCAATGACTAGGAAATGGCCACACAAGTGTGATGTAAATCACTTGATAAACCAATTTGATCCCTTGGATATGACACACCAAGAAAGATCGAAAAGTTCACAAAGAACAAAAGAGAATCACTCTCAAATTTATTTATAAGAAGTTGGATCCTCAAAAATGATAAGTACATGAGTTTATAAAGAAAAGAAATGACTTTCTAGATTCCTCTAGACTTACTGAATGTCTTAAATATGAAGAGTAAAGACTACTAAGTAAATGACAAGTAAATATAACAATTTACTATGACTTGAATGAGAAGGACTCTTGAATTTTTGGTCTCCAAAATATCTTTTAGTTTTCCAAATTTGTCACTATTCATGGGCTGGACTTTAAGACTTGATTTAGGACTTCTCTTGGACTTGTAGAAGGCTCAAAGTGGTATGGACTTGGCAAGTATAAATTCCAATGGATTCCTTATGTTGTTCTTTGTCCAAAAGGCCTTGAATAAATCCACAAATGCTCTCTTTGATTTGCTTAGCCCGTGATCTTGCAATTGGACCGACTAGAATCTCCAAAACTCTCTTGTTATCTTCATTGCTTAGCTCCAAGTTCTCCTTAGCTTCCTTGTTGCTTTCCATGATTATATTAATGAGTGTCATATGACCTCCCTCCCCACCACATAGTTCTGCCACTGCTTCTCACTTTTGTTTACTTTTTTTTTTGGTAAGGGAATTGCATTGAATAAAACTCACGAAATATAGATGGGTAGTTCAGGGCCATTAGGTGCACCTTTTGCTTGAAATTGATTAAATATCATGAGGAATTTTATGGAGCTTCTTGCTTGGAAGTTGCTCATTAATTGCTTGATAAGCGTTGAGGAATCAGATTCAAGGTGAAGTCTATCAATTTCTAGTGATAAACCATGGATTAGGGCAAATCTCACTGCTAGACCTTATGCTACAAAGCGCTGGTGATGAAAGGTTCATATCTTGATTCTGATTGGATTTGTATACCTTCGTGACTAGAGAAGACCCAGCCTAAGCCCGCCTTTTTTGGTCTTGTTCTCGCCAAGTTACATCTGAATTGCATCAAATAAAGTTTGATAGGTCTACCTGAGTTCTTGGTGGTCGTAGGGCCTTTGGGTGTGGTATGTTGCTAGTTTACGCCATTTTCCATTATTTAGCATCTATGATGGCTTTATTAAGGTAAGATTTGTAAATATTAGCTTGTTCCTTGATGTCCATAGAGACCAATAGATCCAGGGAAATAATGGCCCAACACCTACACCCGATGGAGGTAGAGTAATCTGAAGACCGTTTTCAATGAAGGTGGTGAGCTGGTGGTTCCCTTGAGGTGCAAATAGTTCTTTGAACGGTAAGTCGTTCTATACTTGTTGAGTAGATCTGCATTTTATGAATATATGGTTCATTGTTTCCTTTTCACCACATTGTATACACATACCATTGGTGTGGATGTTTCTGATCTTTAATTGGTTCCATGTTGGTAGAGCTCCCCTTAGAATTTTCCATAGAAACGTCTTCATCTTAGGTGAGGACGAGCCCTTCCAAATAAATTTTTTCCAGTTGAAATTCCTTAAACTTTTCTTATTAGATGTCTCAGCTTTAACTTCTTTAGTAATTCCAAAATATCCTGCTTTAGAAGTGTACATTCTGTCTGCTTATGGGAGCCATGCAATTTGATTTTCTGCTCTAGACTTGCTTAGTTTTATATTTCATATTGCTGCTTCATGTTTAGGGATGGTTTCTTTGATTTTCTCCACATCCCATGACATTGTTCCTGCATTTACAAGCGTATCCACTGTTTTGTCTTGATTTTCTTGAATTAGTGGTCCTTGAGCATAAATAGGATTAGAGCTTGATAGTCATGGCTCAATAATTTTCCCTAATTGTTTTTTTAACATATATCTCCCTCTTAATAGGCATCTCCAACCAATAGGATGCCACCGCATGTACTAAGCAATTAAGAAATGGGGAGTTAGAGTAGTATTTCCCTACAAGAATACGAGACAGTAAGCTGTGAAAGTTTGTGAGAAGTCTCCAACTTTGCTTTTGTAAGAGAGCGTTGTTAAAAGCTTGTATGTCTCTGAACCCTAGTCCTCCGACGCTTTTATTTTTTGTAAGATTATCCCAAGCCACCAAACATATTTTCCTTCTCTTTAAGGATGCATTCCACCAAAAGCTAGTGAAGACATTGAATTTTTTTACAGAGACTAACTAGTAGCTTGAAAACTGGCATCGTATATGTAGGTAGAGCAGTGAGGACAGCTTGGAGTATGATCTATTTTCCTGCTAGTGATAAGTGTTTAGAGGTCTAACTCGTTGCTTTAAGTCTTATTCTCTCAACGATGGACGTGAAGATGTCTTTTTTCTCTTGCCAAACTTCTTTGGGATACCTATGTAACGTCCTAGTCCTCCTGACTTTGGTATTTTGAGATTTTTAATAGATTCCTGCACATCGAGTGGTGGTTTTTACGAGAAAACAATGCCAGATTTGAGGCAATTTATTTGCTGGCCCGATATTGATCCATATTTATCAAGTATTTGCTGCTTGTTTTGGCATTTTTCATTTGCTCCACCAAAGAACATGGTATCATAAGCAAATAGGAGATGGTTTAGTCGCATGCTATTCCGAGCAATATAGATTCCTAAAAGCTTCCCATTTTGTTGTGCTTGAAAACATTAACTGGATAATACTTCACTCCTAAGGATAAAGAGATAGGGTGAGAGGGGATATCCTTGCCTCAGCCCTCGTTGAGGTATAACTTCTCCCTTCGCTGATCCATTAACCAGAAAGGTGTATATGATTGAGTTGATGCATTACATGATCCATTGGGTCCATTTTTCATGAAAATCGAGTCTTTTCATCATGCTTTCTATGAAGTTCCATTCAATTTTTTCATATGCCTTGCTCATATATGTTTTTATAGCCATGTTGCAGTGTTTCATAGCCGAAGAAACTTTGAGAAAGTGGAGAATCTCATGTGTAATGAGGATATTATCGAAGATTGCTCTCCCCTTCACAAAAGCGGATTGGCTTTTTATAATTAATAGATCAAGTAGAGGTTGCAGTCTGCGGGTGAGTACCTTAGAGATGACTTTGTCAAAATGACATTACACAATGTTATAGGTTTGAAGTTCGCAAATGACTTTGGGCTTGACACTTTAGGAATAAGTCTGCTCTGAGTGTTATTTATGCTACCAAATATTAGTTATGTTGAGAAGAATCATTGTACCTTGGTGACAATGTCCGTACCCACTGTGTCTCAGTTTGCGTGGAAGAACGCGGCTAGAAATCTGTTCGGCCCTGGGGCCTTGTCAGGATGAATCAAGAACATGGGAACTTTGATTTCCTTTCCAGAGGGATCTTTTATCAGGTTCCTATTTGCTTCTTCTATCACTTTAGGTACTAGTGCTTGGTTTGTAATATCGCCATTGGACTGATTTTGCGTAGTGAAAAGTTTTTCAAAATAATTTGTTATGATTTCAATGACCTATTTTTCATCCGAATAAGGGTTGCCTTCAGCGTCATCCAGAGTGGTTATCCGGTTTATGGCTCTTCTCCCTCGTGTGACTGCGTGAAAATAACTGGAATTTTTCTCTCCAAGCTGCAACCAAGTTTGGCAGCTTCGTTGTCTCTAGTAATCTTCTTCCACTTAGTAAGCAGCTTTGAGTTTCTCATTTATCTTTTTTATAGATTCCAATTTTTTTGATTCATCTGTCATAGCCGCCTCGAAATGCTGTTTCATTTTTTTCCACTTCTCTCTGTCTTTTTGCGTTTATCCATTGAATGATCTTATTTCTACACCGAGTTAATTTTTCTTCCACCGTGCAGTTATTCCTTGTCTGCCACATATTCTTGATCAAGTTCTAGAACTCAATTTTTTTTTGGATGCTTCTGTCAAATCTAAAAAGGTCTTTCTTTGACTGGATCCCATGAGAAAAGAGGGATACTATTGGTCTATGGTCTGACCCTTCGAATATGAGGTAATAAACCATCGGTCATAGAATTGTCTAATCTACATCTGATAGTTTTGTTGTTGTGTGTTCCTCTCCACAAGAAAAATTATCCAGAGTGCTTTAGGTCAAAGAGGTCATTTGCTACTATGAAATCTCTGAAACATCAAAAGGAGCTTTCAAGTCCATATGATCCTCCTATTTTTTCGTGATTATGAGCTATCTCATTTAGGTCTCCCGTTATGAACCATAACTCACTTCGAATTTCTGCGAGGTTATTTATTTTAGCCCATAACTCTTTCTTCTTTCCTGTTTTCGGATCACCATACATGAATGAGGCAAAGAAGACTTTGTTATCCCATTGTACTCGGGTATCTATCAGATTTTGATATACTTGTAGTATTTCGACCTCAAGATCATTCCGCTAGAATCCTCATGTTGCATGGCCGTGAGGTGGAACCAATTTGGAGTTATCGTATCCAATGCGACTGAATATGTTTAAGATAAAGTTATCGGAATTCTTTGTCTTAGAAAGAAAACAGAAATCAGGGAGCTATTGCTTATAGATCTCCCATATTTGATGAACTGTCAAGGGGTTCTCTAGTCATTGACAGTTCCAGCTCGTCGTGGCTAAAGAAGCGGATATGATGGATCACAAATATCCACCGACTTTTTTGATGAGCTTGGAAAAAGCTTGCTGGTAGGTGGTTGCCTTGCAGTCTCTTTCTTTTTCCCTTGGTTAGTCTGACCCGAGTTATTTTAAGGTTATGATCTTAGTTTGGCATCTGATACTCGAGGTTGGGAAGTACCACTAGATGTTTTCCTCGGGGAACCTTGAAACTATAGAATGTTCCTTTTTTTGAACTTGTTCCTTATAAAGCAAGAGGGTTTCCTTTATTTTTCTTTTGTAGGGGTGGTCTTCTTGGCTTTCTTTTAATGGAAGATGTTTTCTTGGTTACTTTCTGGTTGGAAGTTTCTCCATTTTTCAGAGTGGATGGACCACTTAATTTCCTTAATGCATATATTTTGAGATTACTAGGTATAGGTGCAGGGTCCTCCACTTGTTGCTCATTCTCCATCAATGGCATACTTAGTCTCTTTAGAGCAGAGACTTTGGGACTTGTAGGTAAGATTTCCCCTTCTTCTCCTTCCTGCATGTTTTGCTTCTGTAAGGATGAAAAACCATATGTGTTGCTTCTTCCTCAAACTCGCCATCTGCAATAGCTTCTTTGACTTTCTCTTTCCTGAATACAATTATTATAGGGTCAAACACATTGATATATCATATTATAACCTCTGTAAGTTCCCTAGAGCCACCATTATTGCTTCTTTGGGGATTTGTTCTGGCAGTGGAGTAAGATTCTTATATCTCGGGGACAATGATTATTTACATGTAAGGGAAAGTAGACGTCCTTCCAATCTTCTGGACTAAGGGTCATAGGCAACTAAAGGTTGTTGAGTATTAGCATGAACAACATAGTGGTGTGTGCTATTGCTCTCTTGTCGTTGCTTTCTCTCCAAACAAGAATACTACGATTAACTGTGGGAAATAGATCTTTCTGGTGGTAGTATAGTGTAAGTCTGGTTTATCGACTTCTTGTATCCGGGTGTTGAGTTGGTCTAGCCCTATCTCTGAGACTCCTTTGGATGGTGAGCTTAGTAAGCTTGGTAATCTCGGTTTTGAGACCTTTCTCGCTGGTATGGTACCTTTGGAACTCTGAATCCTCATGATTCTTGCTTTTTCTCTCTGCTTCTCGTCCTTCTCTTGCTGTCTCTTTTTCCTTGTTGTTCACAAGATTGTCTTGTGAACAACAAGAAATCTTTAGCTTTATGGGTAAGCTTATTACAGAGAGTACAATGTTTTTCCAATTTTTCATACAAGAAGGAAACTTCCACCTCGTCTCCATTTGGAAATTCCACGATAGAGGTCTGTATCAAGGGGAGTAACCCGTTAATATGGACCATAATTCTTATATGGGTGGTTGTTATATCGGTTTTTTCCAGGTATCCAATATCCTCTCCCATGCTTTTTATAGTAGCTTTTGTCCGGGAGGCCACTTATCTTTATCCAGAAGAGGATGGAGGATGGAAAAGATCTGGACATAGTGGGTTCATATCGTTGAATAATCACCATCTATTTGGAAAAGTAATAAGGTCTATTATCAAGCACATATTGTAGGTCGTTTTCATTTGCAAAATGAAATTGGAAGAGGTTGTGGCCAAGATCTGAGCCCACAGACCGAGAGGAGAGCTTCCAATAATCTAAGAAGAAGCTATTAAAGACCATAGTATTTGAGGTTGAGGATTTGTCAATCTTCCAATAAGAGTGAGCTTGTGTTTCTGAATGAGTTCTTCATTATTTGGCGAGGATACTTGAAATTTAGCCCTCCAAAGCGGTATGATGTTTGTGCTCAGATGTGGATCTTTCGAAGGGGTTTGTTTGGAGTTAGATATGGTTGGTGCTACTTGTAGCCTAGGATGGGGCATATGGTGTTGTAGTGACAATGGTTTCAACGTATTTCCCTTTTCAGAGGGTGAGATGTTCTATAGAGTACGAATACTACCTTGAGAGTAAGAGTTCATGTTTCACACATAGTGAAAACAAGAGGATTCACGAGTTTGCAGAGGTTTGTCTGCTTCTTTTTCTCCATTTTTTCTTGTTCAGATTGTCTGAAAAGAGAAAATAACAAATTTCAAGGCGGTTTTAGATTTAGGAAACCAGAAAACCAGACAAAAAAAACATAATACCAAATAGATATATGAAAAGGACAAAAAGTGAAAGTGAGAATTGTTTGAAAGAAGTAAAACCTGGTTTGAGATAAAACCTCCTAGAAACTAGTGCCCAAAAAATACTCATTGGAGATGAAAATCTTCATTAATCTTTTGATGCAAAAACTCATTAGTTTGGATATTTTTGTTTACTGTTCAACAATAATTTTTTTATAAGAATACAAAAATATGTTAATTTGGACAACCAACATTTTTTCCTGCTTAAATAAAATATATAATATCTTTTATTTCTGGATATTATTTTTCTTCTTCTTTGTATTCTTCTACAGCTTCATCTTCATGCACACCAAATATTGCCCAAGCAACTAAAGTGGTCCAGTTTAGAGATTGAACCATATATGTCAGTGAACTTTGCTATGAACAACAATTGCGAAGAAGAAAAGACCCACAATTTCATTATATATGTAAATCTTGTTTTGTTTTGCATGAATTGGCACCATTCTTCAGTACTTGTGCCTCTACTTACCCATTCATTTTACCATATACGTCTATCATTTTCTCTTATTTACCTTTCTATTTTTATTCTACATAAACCATGATTTCGTGTGGATCATTATCTATCGTGTAGTTTGTTTACACGTTTGTAATTATTCTTGCTATTTGCTATACAGATTTTATTATTTAAATGCCGATCACAGTGATTAACCGATTAAATAAAACATTTACGAGTTTTTCTAGTAAATTTGTCTTTATTTTATCATGTAGTCTTACGTGATAGAGTTTACAATTTTGGAAAAAAAAATCGAGTTATGAATTGAACATTATCTTTGTAGAGCCATAATTTTTTCAAAACTCAAAAATTTTCCAATCAAATTTTGCTTGAGAGTTTTCTTGGAGTCATATTTTTTTTAAACATCAAATATTTACCAATCAAACTTTACATATAATTTTATAAATTACTTTATTATTTTTTTGCTCTCCAAAATTCAGAAACCCACATTTATATTTTAGCTTCAGAAAATTATTAATATACAACCACAACCAAAAATCATACAGCCTATATTTTACCGCCTATATTCTACCGTCAAAAACCAAAAGTTATGTCCGTTATCAATCTGCCATATATTTTTTACACAAGTCAGACTTAAGATGCTCTACTTTGGTGTGAAAAACATTTATGACATAAGGTTAAAACTTGTAGATCACAGTTATTCTATTCTTGAGGCAAAGAATGACCCAAACACCACTTGTAATATTTTTGGTCTTGCGTCTTGGTAATGTAATTGTTCATAAAATAGCTATAAATTTTGTTCACATTGTTTCATATATAAAATTCCCCCATTTAGTTTTTCAATTTGGAATTCGAGATTACTAATAATAAGACAGAATGATGAAAAGAAATATGTTAAAAAGAGAAAATAAGAGAGAGAGAGAGAGAGAGAGAGAGAGAGAGAGAGAGAGAGAGAGAGAGAGAGAGAGAGAGAGAGAGAGAGAGAGAGAGAGAGAGAGAGAGAGATGAGAAGGTATGGAGAGAGATGAACAGTAAGTAGAGTGCAGAACACTGTTGCAGTGCATGTTTGTATTGTGTCGCTGTCCTTCACCAAACTCCGTTTGAACCTAACCAAACCGTATAAATCGGTTATCACGTGATTAACCAACGGTTTTATTTTCTTAACTGAATCACGTGACTAAGCCTTGTCCCAACCAAGGGTGACAAGTTGGCATGGGTCTTATATTTTTTAAGAAAGCCCATTCAATAAATAAAAGCCCAAGCCCATCAAGTGATTTTACATTCTCAACAAGCGCCCATTTTTATTATATGTGTACAATTTACGATTGACTTTCTTTTTTTCTTTTTTACTCAAATACGATTTGATTTCTTTAGTGTGCATGTATTATTGTTATTTTCTTATAATATGTGGTTCCGAATCTTTAATCTGTAATCTTTTCCTATTTGAGGTTAACCGTTAATAATATAAGGCTTAGGATTAAAATTTGAATCCATTTTTCTGATCATATCTGAACCAATATTTGGACAAATCAGTTGATGTATTTATTTGA